>JAYESA010000236.1:0-175000 GCA_036927795.1 Iris macrosiphon
GGAAGACGACACTCTGGGTAGTGCAGGGCTGAAAAGTTTCTGGGTGAACAGTTTCAGATCAAAGATACGAGAGAGTTGAAGTACTTCTTGGGCATTGAAGTCAGAAGGGAAAAGCACGACATTGTAATGTCTCAGCGGAAATATGTGCTTGACATTCTAATTGAAGTAGGAATGGTGCAAACTAAGGGAGCAACCTCACCCATGGATCCAAGAGTAAAGTTACTCCCCGATAAGGGGATACTGATGACCAATCATGATCAGTATCGTCGGTTAGTTGGAAAACTCAACTACTTGGCAGTCATGACTCGCCCAGTCATTTTATTTGCTGTAAGTATCACGAGTAGATTTATGGCTTCTCACGAGTTCCGCATTGCCAGACAGTTCTCAGGATCTTGCGCTATCTAGCCTAGAATCCGAAAAAAAGAATTTGGATAGAGAATCAGGGACATACTCATCCTAAGTGCTTTACAGATGCTGACTGGGATACAAGTCTTACAGATAGACGGCCCACATCTGGCTATTCAGTATTTATTGGCGGAAACTTAATTTCGTAGAAGAGCAAGAAGTAGAGTGTGGTCTCACGATCGAGTTCAGAAGCAGAATACAGAGCTATTGCTCATGGCCACAACAGAGGTTATATCTGCAGCATCTTCTAAAGGAGCTGGAAGAAGCAGCAGGATTGGAAGCAACAGATATGTGGTGTGATAACCAGTCAGCTATCCATATTGCTACCAATCTCGTATTCTATGAAAGGATGAAACACATTGAGATCGATATCTACTTTGTCCGAGATGAATATCAGAAAGGGTGATAACATTTCTCCCGTGAGAACCAGTGATCAGATAGCAGATATCTTTACGAAGTCTCTTTTAGACCCTCGTGTCCAGTTTCTTTGTAACAAACTAGACATGATTGACATCTATGCTCCAGCTTGAGGGAGGGTGTTAAGTATTAGTATATTAGTTATTGGACTTTAGTACTACATCGGGTAGAGAATAATGAGAGGCTAGTCATCTCCTATATATATATATATGTGTGTGTGTGTGTGGTTCTCTCTCATCAATAATATCATACAATCATTCTTTCCTACAAGCTTCTCTATCTACTATAGGAATACCTTTAGGGTTGGGGATACTGGTTTGGCCATTTCCATAGGAATCTTGCTGTCAGAGTATCTAGGGGGTGGGGACCACTTTGTCTCCTTTAAATTTGCAGATAATTTCATATAGAGGAAATATTTTTGATACAATTGCTAGAAAGAGGAGATTTTATCAAAAATTTTACAGAAAAGGAGTTGGCGCTAAGGAGGTTGGCGTCCAAAAATAAAAATAAAATTAATTTGAGTCTGCGCCAACCCCTTTGGCTCCAAACATTAAAAAAAAAATTGATGTTTGGCGCCAAGGGAGTTGGCGTCAAAACATTTTAAAAAAAATTTTGCCTCTGGCGCCAACATGATTGGCTTCAAACAAATAGAGGCCGGGTGGGACCCATATAGCAGGGGAGGTGGGGCCAGGTGGGAGCCATATGACGGGAGGGGGGGGGGGGGGGGGGAGGTTGTAAACATTTGGTTGTAAAGTTAACATTGGGTCCCACCCGAAAATTCCTTCTGACGCCAACATTGTTGGCTCCAAACAAAAAAGAATGCTAACTTTACAACCAAATGTTTACAACCTCTCTCTCCTCCCCTGACATATGCCTCCTATCCGGCCCCACCTCCCCTCACCCCCGCTATATGAGTCCCACCCGGCCTCCATTTGTTTAAAGCCAACCATGTTGGCGCCAGAGCAATTTTTTTTTTTAAATGTTTGACGCCACCTTGGCGCCAACATCAAATTTTATTTTTTTTGGAGCCAAGGGTAATTTTTAATTTGAGTCTGGCAGCTCCCTTTGGGTAATTTTTTTGGAAAATTCTCCTCTTTCCAGCAATTGTATCAAATATTTCCCCTCTATATGAAATTATCTGTTAAATTTGGAATGGATTCTCCAACACTCAGGTTGTACATTCTCTTGGCCTCTATGACAGCCTCTGAAATATAGATTTAGTAGGACCCCTTTGGCAATTGGGATCATATTTGCCTAATTCTTCAAATAATTTGCAGAATACAGAATCAGCCCTACAAAACTTCTTTTTTCCCTTCAGCTTGAACTTCATAGTTATTTCCTTGTGGTTCCAACTAGATTCCCATATTCCTAGGCCTTGTTAGCAATCACTCGAATAAAATGCGTATAATACGTGATTTTTTTCGTATCTTTCAGAAACGTATAATACTTACGTACTTCTGAAATATTTGGATTAATATGCGAATTTCAAGGCTGTCACGTTTTAAATGCGTTCCGTACGAAAATTAAAGCGTTCCGTACGAATAATTAAAACTTTTGGCAAAAAAAGAAAAACGTTTGACAGTGCAACCTATTTAATTAACCAAGAAAGAAAGCCAACAGTTTTTTATTAACTCTTGCAACCTTGCTGCTTTTAGCCATCCTGGCACAATTCACAAAAAAGTCTTACATGTAACATATTTAATTAACCAAGAAAGAAATTCAACAATATTGTTACTTGCATCAATGATCATTTTGTGAGATGGGTAGAAATGTAGATTTATGAATTTGTGTTTAATGAATTATTTGTTTGTTTATTCGGAATAAAAAAAATACATGTCGAATTTTTAGTGCCGAATTTGTTCATATGAAACGTACTAAACACGAGTTAAATCTAACCCGAATATTTCTCTTTTGACGAATATTTGATCGAATTTTTTAACGTATGTTACTTGTATTGTGCCGATTTATACTCGTACTTTCGCCATCCCGATTTTTTTTTCTTTCCGTTTGCTGAATTGCTAACAAGGTTCCTGAGCCAACTGTCCCCAATAAAATACCATATGATGTCCTCCCAAAGGCATGACAAATATTGAGATGTGATGATGAGTGATGACATTTCGGCATTTGGTCTGAACTTCATCGCACCTGTGATTCTAGTGAGCATCTCACAATTCACAGCCACGGTGTGAGAGCTTTTAAGATCTGTCCACACCAGACCAGCCTTACAGGCTGGGTCTATGGGATTATGTCTAGGCCCTGATTCCACCATGATAATGATGCTCCTTTGTTAACTACAACTGCCAACTTCATAGTAAGTTCTTCTACATGGTAAGATATCTTGAATGGAGATTCTTGCGCCCCTTCATCTATTCTATATCTTGGATCACAAGTTATCTATCAATCTCATATTCACTGTCCCTCTGTTAGGTAGCGTCTTTCTAGTTTTATTATTTTGTTGATACTCGAGGGAGTATTTTATTAAGAATTCTCAACTTAAAGCTAGTATTAGTAAAATATACATTTAAGAAATTCTATCACCAAGACTTTCTTATTCTTCCGCTTTTTTACCTCTCGTTTTCCTTCCGCGTGAAGCAAAATGCAATTGTTCTCGGTCCTTGGACTTTCAGGCGAACCATCAGCAGTAGAAGTTGAGGTGGGAGCAGCTTTAGGAAGTGGCTGGAGCACTTCAGTATGAAAATCTGCTTGAAGATGCTAATGCCAGATTCTCTGTGAGAGGGCTTATAGTACCCATTACTTCTTGAGACAAAAAGTTCTTTGTGGTCCACACGAGTATTCTAGATTGAAAGAGCTGATCATTAAGTCTGAGTTGAAAGAGCCAGACATGTCATGCTGATTTTCCGGGGGCTAATGTTGAATTGCTGAAGTATCCTGCTTTTGCCTGGAGCTCACTCTATAATGATTAGAGTCTCTTTACTTCCAACTCGTTTGTATTCGAAAACATGTCATTTGAGAATTAGCATGCACTTATGATTCTTTATTTTTCGATTTCACAATAACGGCAAAAAAAGACTTGATTGTACAGGATTATGCTATCAGTTTGTGATTGAAACTAGTTTCTTGTGTTATAGGGGTCGAGAAAGGTTCAAAAGAGCCACAACTGCAGAAGGTAGGGAAAATCACCATCGACCAGTTACGTGCAATAGCCCAAGAAAAGCTACCGGACTTGAACTGCACAAGCATCGAGTCGGCCATGAGAATAGTTGCGGGCACTGCAGCTAACATGGGCATCGATATCGACCCTCCAATTCTTGAACCTAAGAAGAAAGCATTAGTATAGATTTTGTATGTAATTTGTAACTTCCAATTATGTACGGAGTCTTTACTTTGCTCTTATATCTGAATCTCAATTTTTTAATTTTCTGTTTAATTGAGGCAGTTAGTGTTTATTAGCAACTTTGGAAGTTCAACTTCCCCTGATCGCATGCCCTTGAATGTTTCCTCGCTTCGCTTACAACACTTGTGTTCCTGGGAGACTGACTGTGCCGATGATCATTTTTCTTGTGTACTTTTATGGGTATATATATATCATCAATTTCTACTTTACTTATAGGTCTTTTTACATAAAAGCCTCTAAATTTATATTATAATTAAATAAGCCCAAGTGCTAAAAAAATACCTTAAATCACTGACAAATCAGTTATTACTTATAGGTCTTTCAACATAAAAGTCCCATAAATCCACCTTATAAGTAGTTCCCCTAAATTTGTTAATTGCTTAGAGATCACCAAGTTACTAACCATTGAATCTCGAATCTTATTGTTAACTTGATGATAAAAAAATTGCAATATTTTATTGACCTAAATGGATTTTTGGGTCATACTTTTTGCCCTCTTCCTTTTATTGTACCTTTTCTTCCTCCTTGCTCGATCCCTCCTCATTGCCCAGAGCATATGTAGGTGAACTCACTTGTGCGAGCAATGGGCAGCAGGGACGAGCTTGGTACAAGATAGGTTGGACGACGACCCAGGGCCCCAAAGACTTAAGGGGTACCAACATAGTTCTATGTGAAATAGAACTAGTATGTACCATCGGCCATCTTTAATGTGAAGTACTTTTGGTGTAGTGGTTATCATGTACATAAGAGGTCTTTAGTTCAATTCTTGCTAACAAATATTTTTTTTTTTTTTGAGTTTTTTTACATTATGTACGAGTCCCATTTTGGAAGTTCGTTTCGGGCCCGACTTGAGCTCAGGGTCGGCCCTGATGGGCAGGGAGGGAGACAAAGGTCGGACATCAAGGAGTTTGTGTGATGAATTTAGAGTAGCCTGTCAATGTGTGTGTAGGTGAACTCATTTGTTCGATCAATAGGCATGGGGGAGACAGAGGCGGGACATCAAGGAGTTTGCATGATGAATTTAGAGTAGGCTGTCAATGTAACCGATAACTCAACCAAATTATTTTAGGATTATATGGTTTGGATTACAAAAGTAAAATTCAAGTTAGAGTTTCGATATAGACATCAACCGAACCTGAAATCGGTTTATCCGAACCCGAAACCGGTTTACATGTATTAAGTGTTAAGTTTATAACGTACATTCTATTGAAAAGTTTGAATTATGTCTCAAACTTTTAGATAAACAAGATAAAAAGAAATCCATCTAAGTTTTTGTCGAGTAAGTAAAAATGATCAAAATAAAAATGATCACATATAAACATTTTATGGAAAATCCATAACCCAACCTGAATCTCATTAGAAGGAATTTGATCTTATAGGCTTCGGGAATGGATGTTACATAAACATGACAAAATAAAAGTGGGTAGTACATGATTTCCATACAATAGAGGAGCCGAGGAGGAAAAATGGAGTGGGTACTGAGAATGAGGAAGGACTGAAGATGGTCGGGCTAGAGTTTGCCAATAGTACCTTGGTGCTATCGATCAGACGAAAATCTACTATTGAGAAGGAGATAGCAAACCTGGAGGAGAGCATCATAAGATTCCAAAACTACTCCAAGACGCCAGGCTAGACTTTGAGAGGCTGAGGAGCGAGTGCCAATTTTGAGTACTGAGATCCCCCAAATACGACGTACACGAGAGAAGGAAGACACTAAGTGGGCCAAAGTCGAGGTCAAGTATGCCCCCCTCGGCCAGCTATATAATGACGAGACGCTTAAGAAAGAAGCGATGGACATAGCCAAGTCAAGGCAAGGCATGACAATCGTGTCACAACTCTAATATAGAGAATGCAGGAGCTTACACAACGCCCCCTATTGTTGTATCTTTTTCTTTTGATTACAACATTTTTTAGTTGCATCTTGAATCAATATTTGTAGGCGCCTTTTGGATTATGAATATAAATTTCCTTTCTTAAGTGCTTGATTTGTTGAAGCAATCTTCTGCTTTTATGCATGCATTGGATGATTATTTATTTTGACTTCACCTATCATCGTTGGGAATATGCAAAGCTGAGGCTTTGTGGGGAAGATTGATGCAACCAAAAGTTTTACCAGTGGTGGTGAGAGCTTGGTAGACTAATGTTGCTAGCTTGATACAATGGTTAGCTCACTATGAGGTAATGTGGACATGTTGAGCTAAGAAGGTAGTGACATCGAAACATTTTGTTGTTCAGAGGTGTAGGCTGGATATGATAGCAAAGAAGTTTAGTTTTTGAGGGATTCACTTGTTCATAGGTGCTGCACTGAACATGATAAAGCAGATCACATGTCGTACTGGGGGAAGAAGTTTTGACTAACAAAGGTATTATAAACGTGTTGATTTCAAACTCTACTGGAGAAGGAGCTCAACTAAGCGACATTTTAGTTGAGGGCCCAATTAGGGTAAGCTCATTTATTCATAAGTGATGCAAACATGATAGAGGAGGAGACTCAATTTGGAACTTGTCGTTACATATGGATGCTTTCAACCCATATGGGGATTAAAAGTAAGGTGTTTGGTGAAGGTATTTATCGTAGGAGTTAACTAACTATGATAAATGATTATCCCTAACCCACTAAGGATTAGTGATAGGACATCTCTAAACCCGTTAGGATTTAGAGATGAGAAATATTTTGAATTAAATAGTTTGATCATTTACTTTTGATCTCATTTCAAAACTTCCAGAGGACAATTCCCACTATGGGATCTTGGTGGATATACTGTCTGTGGCACACCGATAAAATGGTGTAGATAGTATACTCGAGGTTTTCGTGTGGTTTAGAAATGACATACATAAGGCTAGGTACAAACAATTAATGCTGTCACATAAACATCTATCAGAGGTAATATGAACGTGATAGCGTCAAACTTTATCGGGGGGATTTCTTATTGAAGTTCTTGACTTAGTGGGGGGATCTGTCAAATGTAATATGAACGTGACAGAAGTTTGTCGCTTTGTTGGAGAAGTTTGTCATAGGTATTATGGATGTGACATGACTTCGTTACTCTGTTAGAAAGTCTGTCAGAGGTAATATAGACGTGACGGGAGCTTGATACTTCGCTAGAGAAATATATCAAAGATAATATGGATGTGACAAGAGATAACTACTCCGTTGGGGAAGTATATTAGAGGTAATATGGACGTGACATGAGTTTGCTTCTCCAATGGAGAAATCTATTAGAGGTAATATGGACGTGATATGAGATTTCTACTCCGCTTGTCACTCTCCGTTCCGGATATACGTATTTGAAACGTATTCTTGCATGCTGACATGATTGTTAGGTTGGTTGGAGGCCAGACTATTTCTGATAGAGTTGATTCTTGGTTTATTTTGAGATCAAGGCTTGGTTATAACTTGAACCATTGGATAAGTGAACCCAAACTCTCCCTATATAAACCAAAACACACACTCTCTCTTCTCATTATTTTCTTTTCATTCTTTCTCTTAGGTTTTCTCTCTCCCTCCATAAGCAAGTACACCTTGCATGAAAATGGAGAAACCTTCTATTTTATGAGTCTATTATGTTTGCTATGTGATTCTCCATATATTTAGAACTTGGTATTTTCGGATTTGGTGGATGGATTAGTGTAGATCTATATTTTTAGTTTAGTTCTGAGTTTTCTTGGGTTTTGATCTCTAAAAACTTGTTGTTTTCGAAAAGTTGTTCTATGTTGATGAGCATTTAATTTTGAGTAGTTTAGAACTTTACTTTGTTGAATTTGGACTTTGTTTGGGGTTTCCATGGAAGAAACAAAACTTGGATTTTTGAAACTTCCATGGTCGAAACCTGCTGTTCTGGGACGAAGGAGCTTCATACGACACGCTTAGCATGCGGCCTGGACTTCTCGCTCCAAAGTTAGCATGCGGCCATTTTGTTGGACGCATGACTGAAATCTGCACATGCGTCCCTTGGCCAAATGCATGAAACTTGAACGAATAAAATTTCACTAAGTCCAAAAGATTTTATGCGGTCAAGTGTATATGCGGCTAAGAGGAGCATGCGGTCTCGAGCTATGCGTTTCCTCTTTCTCTGAACGCATGACTCAACACCACCATGGCTCATCTTTTCATAATTTTGTCTTATTCTTCTGACACACTTTATTGCACGTCACATCAGTCACATCCATCACTTTATGTCACCTTTTTTACTTGTATTTATTGTCCATTACTTTGGCATTTGTCCCGAGGAGTGGACTTTGCCCCATCCATGAAGTCTGCGACTGCATGCGGCCTTGAACCCATGCGGCCTCGACTTCATGCGGCACCCTGGCTAAGCGCTCACTGTTTCATGTACATTGAACACTTGCTTGGTTTAAAAATGTTCTCGTTTGATTGAATGATTGCGATGCTATGTGTTAAACTTAGAAAAGACTTGTATGACCCTGATGTGACCTTGTGTTAAATTGACTAAGTACCTGACATGAGCCCTGTAGATATGGCCTTGTATGCACTTACTAATTTTTCTTGGTCATCTTATTATACATTGGATAGAATAAGGGACGCAGTTCAACTCGGTGGAAGGTATACAATCCTGGGTCTTGTTTGGTTTAAGGATTGTGAATCTAAGCTCGAGGAGTTCTCGCACTACTCTTATTCTCATCCATCGATATAATAAAGTGACAATTAATATGACCAGTTCTTAACTGTCCTGTCCTGAATGACTTGCTACTTGATAACTTGTCCATGATCATTGACCTTAACCTTGATACTAGAACTTGTTCCTGCCCTGACTATTGTATCCGTGCTGATACACTTGATCGCACCGAGAGTGCTACTTGATATATATAGTGAGCCGTCGTGCCACATACTCTTGCTACGTGTTATATGTAATTATTTTCATGCACGAATCTGGTAGTTGGACAGTGACTTTAGTCGTGGCTAGATAGTATTTATTGTTGCATCACACTTGGATAAATCCATATTTAACTTGCAAGTAACAATATGAGTTTGTATCAAGAGTGCCCGTACTTAAAGTACCACATCTAAGAAGAATGTTCATGTTACCACGGTATGAGATTCTATTAACCTAGGGTTAACTAGGTAACTTAACTTGTAGCATTGGGAGGGAACGGTATACTGAGATCGTGCATGTTGAGCTACCCTAAATTAGCTGGGAGTAAAGGTTGGCCACCACGGATACTGTATATCATCTGCACTAGTAGAGTGCAATATCTGATCTAAATATAAGATCGAGCCAGTATCTTTCCTATAGAAAGCCTAGAACCGTTACTAATCGTTAATTAGCTCAGTGTCCTTGCTAGGGACTGGTGCATCTTATACATATATTCTTACTCGTATATCATTGGTTCAGCCAACCCTGCTTGATTAGGGCACGATCTGAGGATACTTATGTGTATTATTACTGGGATAACCCAGAGATCGCATATCAAGCCGTAATACATGATTGGCCGTTTAAATTTCTTGTAATGCATGCCTAGCCAGGAAGGTGGGCTATCGTGTCATGATGATTCAACCTATGTCTTTGTTTGGTTGTTGGGTTGCGTCGTTATGTTACGATAATCCATGGACTGAAGCTAGATTATTTTTTCCTATGTAATATATATGATTGTGTATTGTGCTTTCTGTTAAGTGGAATTAGGGGCATAGGCTGTTGTAGCATAATGGTGCAACTCATGTTCTTGTTTGGTTGTTGGGTTACGCTGTTGTGATATGATATGCTGTGGACTAAAACTATGACGCAAAGTTATTTTAGCTTGACCATAATCAAGGGACGTATCCTATCTTGACGTGATAAGGCACTTCTTGTCCTTGTATGGTGAAGGGGTGTCATGTCACGCCATGGATAGAACATATGTCATTGATTGTTGGCTCATGCATCTCATGCTATAGAACTGGTTTTGTTTCTTTATTTCTTGTTTCTTTGTGGTACTTACTATTTGGGGTCTGACCCTACTGGTTTTGCATAGCCATGTTTAGAGCCAGCACCTGAGGATCAACCTTACTTTCCCCCTCACTGATGGCACGTACTCGAAGGATGGCTGCTGAGGGACACGAGTAAATTTTTTTATTCACTGCTCGTCTTTTGTGAACTATATTCTTTTGGACGTTTAGCCAACCGACACCTCTTAACCGACAAATCTGGATACTAGTTTCCTACATGACTGTAATATATTCAGACCGTAGCTGACTTACTGTCATGTATACTTTTGACCTTGTATCTGGCTTATCATTTTGTCTCGCTAGATCTCTAAGAACATTCTGATGCGGCGTTTGGGACGCCTTACTGCTTATTCTGAAATATTCTATGTTATTGCTACTTGTTTAAATGATTGAGATATAGAAATTCTTGACCCTAGGAGACCTGGTTGTAGTATGCACCCCCATGTCTCTAGACAACCTTAAAACATTGTGGGTTGCTTCGGTATTTCGCAAGGTGTGGCTGACTGAGTCATTCTCCCGCTCTCCAGTATTCTTGATCGGGGGCGTAACAAGGTTTTAGTGGTGGCCTATGCAGGTATGTCTTTCTTTTCAGACTGGTAGAGTGTCTTGATCATAGAAAATCTCAATCAAACATGTTCCTCTTTGAAATCCTAAAATATGTCTACTCGAAACTCAGCTTGACTTCGATACCATTTGATTTATCGATCCTTTCTCGCATGTTCTTGATTGATCTTGTGTCCTTTTCTTTAGGGCTTCTCCAGCTTCGGTGGTTGGCGCACTAGTGATTTTAGCAGGGCAAGGATCCGTTAGCCCACAGCAAGAGGCAACACATGTTCTTGGAGGAATCAGGGTAGAACCAGCAGATGAGCACGGGGAACAACATGTACCAGAATCTCCAGTACCCCCGGTCATACCAATAGTGCCAGTAGCACTTGATACACTGCTATTTCTGGAGATTATACGAGGAATGATGGCAACACAACAACACCAACAACTTCAGCAGCAAGAGCATAATGTCTTGTTAAACCAAGGATTAAGATGACCTTAAAAATGAGTATTAGAACAGACTCAGGGGCATTGGTGAGATTATGCTGACTCAGCCCCAAGTACTTTGATTGCATGGAGGACGCCATTACCGCAGGCGCTTGGCTATAGAATACTGAAACAATACGGACAACGATAAAGGTTCCAGCTGAGGAACAAGTTGATCAAGTCCGATTGTACCTCTAGGACCTTTCTAGAGATTGGTTGGCAGCATAAGAAGTTGGGTTAAGACAACCTATCTCATGGGACAACTTCAGGGCCCATTTCAAGGTTAAGTATTTCGGAGTGGTAGCACAATACGAGTTACAACAGAGGTTCATCAACCTCAAGCAGTTTGGAAGGACATTGGATGTCTACGCGACAGAGTTTTACAGGCTTAGCAGATTTGCCCCGACGATGGTAGCAACAGAACCGGATAGGGCGATGAGGTTCCAGTATAGACTTCATCTAGAAATTCAGCAACTGGTAGAGGGCCATAACTACCAGACTTTCGACGAAGTATTGATCACATCTAGGCGATATGAGCTGACAATGCAGAGGTTAGCTTCAAGGACAAGTGGACAGAAGAGGTCTCATGCCCAGAGTGGAGGAGGAGGACCAGCACAATGGACGTCAGCATTATATCCTGGCATTCACATTCATGACACAACACCAAGAAGCCCAGTGGCATCAGCAACAACAACACCAGTTCGGCCGTATCAGCCGAGGCAACAACATCAACAATGATTGGGAGCCCCAGTCGGATGTACGTATTGTGGTAAGGAAGACCATACGCGGGAGGTGTATAGGGCTGCACACGGGTTGTGTCTGCGATATGGTAGTCCAGATCATCGAATTTCTAATTGTCCTATGATGTAGAGGATTGAAGTACTGGTGCAACGATTAGCATTACCCGCACCAAGGGTAGCTCAGTATAAGGGGCCAACATTGGCAATCAGGCCATTGGCTCAGCGTCCATTTTTGACGCAAACTCAGATGTTCATCCAGCAAAAAAATTAGCAGTACGAGCAGCAGAGACCACAACTGCGTCTTCAAGGGAGGCAACAACAAGGAGCACCGCAAGGCCAAAGGCAAGCTTTTATTCTATCCTTGAGAAGGCTTTGGCATCAGGTGACGTAGTGACAGGTAATATTCTTATTACATCTTTTCTTGCCATGGCATTATTTGATTCAGGAGCATCCCATTCATTTGTATGTACACGATTTGCGACACGTATTAGATTGGAGTTCGAGGCATTGCTAGAGAGGCTGAATATACTCACTGGTAATGGTCTCGTAGGAGTCAGTAGAGTGTGTTTATCATGTTCAATCGTAGTGTGCGGGCATTTATTACCCGCAAGGTTGATCGAATTCCCTATGGATAACTTCAACGTTATTTTAGGCATGGACTGGTTGAGAGACAGTCATGCGACGATATATTATCGTAGGGGTAGAGTGTTATTTAACATCCCGGACAAGGAAGAGTTTATCTTCAACAGAACGGTAAAGGAACAACATGAATGTGGCATTACAGAAGTAGCAGGAGTTGAAGATCAGTTTTCCAGAATAATTGAAGAATTTTTTGACGTATTTCTGGAAGAGCTTCCAGGATTACCCCCCGTAAGAGAAGTGGAGTTCTGCATAGAGTTGGAGCCAGGAGCAGAACCAATTTTTAACAAGGTCTATCAGATGTCACTAATAGAGCTCAACCAGCTATATGAACATGTGGAAGAACTGAAGGCGAAGAAGTTTATTCGAGCTAGTAGATCACCATAGGGAGCACTAGAAGAAAGATGGGTCGACACGATTATGTATCGACTATAGGCAGTTAGTTGAATGCAGTAACAGTAAAGAACAAGTATCCGTTATCCAGGATTGATGACTTGTTTCATCAATTGAGTAGGAAAAGAGTATTTTCAAAGATAGATCTTCGATCAGGATATCATCAAGTAAGAGTCCGGGAGCAAGATATATCGAAGACAACATTTTGATCTCGATATGGGCATTACGAATTATTAGTTATGCCATTCAAATTGACTAATACACCAGCAATATTTTATAGATTTGATGAATCTTATCTTTATGCCATACCTAGATCAATTTCTAGTGTTATTCATAGACGATATTCTTATCTACTCCATCAGTAAATAAGAGCATGAAGAACATCTTCGGAAGGTGTTGCAAGTTCTGAGGGAGCATCGGTTATATGCTAAACTCAGTAAGTGTGAATTTTGGTTAGATCGTGTATCATTCTTGGGGTACATCATCTCAGGAGAAGGAACATCAGTAGACCCCAAGAAGGTTGAAGCAGTAGAGAATTGGCCAGTCCCGAAGACAGTAGCAGATGTGCAAATTTTCTTGGGATTAACGAAATATTACCGGAGGTTCGTGGAAGATTTTTCACGAATTTCAGCACCAATAACTCGTCTGACCCGCAAGGATGTGAAGTTTGTTTGGACGACAGAGTACCAAGCAGCATTCGAGAAGTTGAAGGAGAAGTTGATATCAACACCGATCATTACACTTCTAGTAGGATCAGGAGGATTCACAGTTTATTGTGACGTATCTGGGAAAAGACTCATGTGTGTGTTAATGTGGCACGAAAGAGTAATAACTTATGTGTCTCAGCAATTTCGAGATCATGAGAAAAAATATCCAACGCATGATTTAGAATTAACAGCAGTAGTGTTTGCTCTCAAGTTGTGGAGACATTACCTATATGGGGATCGGGTGGAGATATTCACAGATTACAAGAGTTTGAAGTACATATTCACTCATGAGGACTTAAACACGAGGCAGAGAAGGTGGCTAAAATTGTTTGGTGATTATGATATAGCACTTCAGTGTCATCCAGGCAAGGCAAATGTGGTGGTAGATGCTCTCTGTAGGAGGGGAAACATATTCATCTTAACAACTCAAAAGCACATTCTAAAAGATGTTCAAGATATGGGCAAAGATGTGGTATTACCTCAAGAGACGAAAGTGTTAGCCAGTCTTCAGATACAGTCAACTTTGGTGGAGAGGATCAAGTCAGCTCAGACAAAAGATTCGCAGATTCAGAAGCTTAAGGCAGAATGTGAGTCAGGTTTAAGTAAGAAATTAAGGATTCACGAAGACGGAATACTCAGATTTGGAAACCATCTTTATATGCCAGGTAGAAATATCAGACATGAAGTGATGATCGAGGCACATAGTTCCCAATATTCTATTCATCCGGGAGGCACGAAAATGTACCATGATATCAAGAAGCATTTTTGGTGGAACAGAATGAAAAGAGAGATAGCTCGATTTATTTCACGATGTCTCGTGTGTCAGCAAGTGAAAGCAGAGCAGCAAAGACCAGCGAAATTGTTACAACCGTTGCCTATTCCAGAGTGGAAGTGGAAACATATTATGATGGACTTTGTGATCGGTTTACCTAGATCCCTTACTGGACGTGATGCAATTTGGGTAATAGTAGATCGCTCACGAAAGTGGCACACTTTCTTCCCTTTTGAGTAGGACAGTCCACAAAGCATTTAGTAGAGATGTATATACGGCAGATAGTGAGGCAGCATGGAGTTCCAGCAAGTATAATGTCAGATCATGATACTTGCGTTACATATCATTTCTGGAAAAGCTTGCACGAACGCTTGGGCACCAAGTTAAGATTCAGTACCGCATATCATCCCCAGACAAATAGACAATCAGAGAGGCGATCCAGACATTGGAAGATATGTTACGGTCTTGTACCTTAGACTTTGGGGGATCTTGGAAAGATCATCTTCACTTAGTGGAATTCTCATATAACAACAGTTATCAGGCCAACATACATATTGCTCATTTTGAGGCATTATACGGAAGAAAGTGCAGATCACCCTTGGCATAAGATGACATTGGTGAACGAAAGATGTTAGGGCCTGAAATGATCACTCAAACAATTGAAGTGTTTAAGAAAATCAGGGAGCGGCTTCGGGTTGCGCAAGATCGTCATCGTCATTGGGCAGATCAACATCATAGGCCGTTAGAGTTTTCTGTCGGCAACCACGTATTTTTGTGAATTTTGTCCACCCGTGGAGTTATTAGATTCGGGGTTCACGGGAAGCTTAGTCCGCAATATGTGGGACCATTCGATATTCTCGAGAGAGTATGGGATATTACTTATCGTCTTGCCCTTTTGTCTTCGCTTCGTGAAGTGCATGATGTACTTCATGTGTCTCAGTTGCGTAGGTATATCCCAGATATGAGTCCTGTCCTCGATCACTTTGAGTTAGTCGTTGGTACCGAATTAACTTACGAGGAACAACCCGTGTCCATTTTGGACCAGAGAGAGAAGTTACTCAAGAACCGGACTACCCGCCTTGTTCGTGTTGCTTGAGGTCATCACTACTTGGCGGAGTCGACGTGGGAGCGCGATGACGATATTAGATCTCAGTACCCATACCTATTCGAATCATAAGGTATATTTCCTTCGTATGCCTTCGCATATTTTATTTCGTGATCGGCAAGCACTCATGTGAGATGATGTTGCTTTGTTTTATTATATGTGTTGGTTGTAACTGCTTATATGTATGTGTATATTGCTTGTAGTTAGTTTGTTCCTCGTCTCGATATCTCTAGCTAGCCTTGATCTTGAATTCCAAGGACATAATTTTCTAAGGTGGGTAGAGATGTCACTCCCCATTCCCGATATATATATTTGGAATGTATTCTTGCTTGCTGACATGGTTGTCAGGTTGGTTGGAGGCCAAACTATTTTCTGGTAGAGTTGGTTCTTAGTTTATTTTGAGATCAGGACTTGGTCATGACTTGAACCATTGGTTAAGTGAACCCAACCATTTCTTATATAAACCAAAATACACACTCCCTCTTCTCATTATTTTATTTCCATTCTCTCTCTTAGGTTTTCTCTCTCCCTCCAAAGGCAAGTAACCTTGCTTAAAAATGGAGAAACCTTCTATTTTATGAGTCTATTATGTTTGCTATATGATTCTCTATATATTTAAAACTTGGTATTTTCAGATTTGGTAGATGGATTAGTGTAGATCTACATTTTTTACTTTAGCACTTTTTATGTATTCTTAAGTTTTTTTGGATTTTGATCTCTAAAATCTTGTTATTTTCGAAAACTTGTTGTTCTATGTTGACGAACATTTGATTTTAAGTACTTTAGAACTTTACTTTATTGGATTTGGACTTCGTTTGAGGTTTCCATAGAAGGAACAAACATTTGGTTGCCGGAACTTTCATGGCTGAAACCTGCTATTCTGGGACGAAGGAGCTTTATGCGGCACGCTTAGCATGCAACATGGACTTCTTGCACCAAAGTCAGCATGTGGCTATCTTGTTGGGCGCATGACTGAAATCTGCACATGCGCCCCTTGGCCAAATGCATGAAACTTGAAAGAATAAAATTTTACTAAGTCCAAAAGATTTCATACGTCCAAGTGAGTATGCGGCCAAGAGGAGCATGCAGCCTCGAGCTATACGTTTTCTCTTTCTTTGAACTCATGACTTAGCACCACCTTGGCTCATCTTTTCATAATTTTTTTCTTGTTCTTCTGACACACTTTATTGCATGTCACATCAGTCACATCCATCACTTTATGTTACCTTTATGACTTGTATTTATTGTCCATCACTTTGGCACTTGTCCCGAAGAGTGGACCTTGCCCCATCCATGCGGCTCACGACTGCATGCAGTCGTGACACCCATACAGCCTCGACTTCATGCGGTACCCTAGCTATGCGCTCACTATTTCATGCACATTGAACACTTGCTTGGTTTAAAAATATTCTCATTTGATTGAATGATTGTGATGCTATGTGTTAAACTTAGAAAGGACTTGTATGACCGTGATGTGACCCTGTGTTAAATTGACTAAGTACTTGACATGAGTCCTGTAGATCTGGCCTTATATGTACTTACTAATTTCGCTTGGCCACCTTATTATAATTTAGATAGAATAAGGGGCGTAGTTCAACTCGGGAGAAGGTATGCAATCATGGTCCTTGTTTGGTTTAAGGATTGCGGATCTGATCTCGAGTAGTTCTCGGACTACTCTTATTCTCATCCATCGATATAATAAAGTGATAATTAATATGACCAGTGCTTAATTGTCATGTCCTGAATGACTTGCTACTTGATAACTTGTCCATTATCTTGACCTTAACCTTAATACTATAACTTGTTTCTACCCTGACTATTGTATCCGTGCTGATACGCTTGATCGCACCGACAGTGCTACTTGATATATATAGTGAGTCATCATGCCACATACTCTTGCTACGTGATATATGTAATTATTTCCATACACGGATCTGGTAGTTAGACAGTGACTTTAGTCGTGGCTAGATAGTATTGATTGTTGCATCACACTTGGATTAATCCATATTTAACTTGCAAGTAACAATATGAGTTCGTATCAAGAGTGCCCGTACTTAAAGTATGACATCTAAAAAGAATGTTCATGTGACCACGATATGAGATTATATTAACCTAGGGTTAACTAGGCAACTCAACTTGTAGAGCATTGGGAGGGAACGGTATCCCAAGATCATGCATGTCGAGCCACCCTAAATTAGATGGGAGTAAAGGCTGGCCACCACGGATACTATATTATCTGCACTAGTGGAGTGTAGTATCTTATCTAAATATAAGATCAAGCTAGTATCTTTCCTATAGAAAGCGTGGAACCGTTACTAATCGTTAATTAGCTCAGTGCCCTTGCTAGGGACTGGTGCATCTTATACATATATTATTGCTTGTATATCATTGGTTCAGCCAGCCATGCTTGATTAGGGCACGATCTGAGGATACTTATGTATTATATTACTCGGATAACCCAAAGATCACATATCAAGCCACAATACATGATTGGCCGTTTAAATTTCTTGTAATGCATACCTAGCCAGGAAGGTGGGCTATCGTGGAATGATGATTCATCTCATGTCCTTGTTTGGTTGTTGGGTTGCATCGTTGCGTTACGATAATCCCTAGACTGAAGCTAGATTATTCTCTCCTATGTAATATCTCTGATTGTGTATTGTGCCTTCTGTTAAGTGGAATTAGGGACAGGCTATTATAGCATAATGGTATAACTCATGTCCTTGTTTGGTTGTTGTGTTGTGTTGTTATGATATGATATGATAGGCTGTGGATTAAAACTATGACGCAGAGTTATTTTAGCTTGACCATAATCAAGGGACGTATTCTATCTTGATGTGATAAGGCACTTCTTGTCCTTGTTTAGTGAAAGGGTGTTATGTCATGTCACGTCATGGATAGAACATATGCCATTGATTGTTGGCTCATGCATCTCACACTATAAAACTGGTTTTGTTTTTTATTTCGTGCTTCTTTGTGGTACTTGCTATTTGGGGTTTGACCCCACTGGTTTTGCATGGCCAGGTTTAGAGCCAACACCTGAGGATCAAGCTCACTTCTACCTTACTGATGGCATGCACTCGAAGGATGTCTACTGAGGGACACGAGTGGGTTTCTTTATTCACTGATCGTCTTTTGTGAACTATATTCTTTTGGGCGTTTAGCCAACCGGCACCTGTTAGCCGACAAATCTGGATACTATTTCTCTACATGACTGTAATATATTCAGACTCAACTGACTCACTATCATGTATACTTTTGACCTTTTATCCGGCTTATTATTTTGTCTTGCTAAATCTCTAAGAACATTCTGATGCAGCATTTGGGATGCCTTACTGCTTATTCTGAAATATTTTATATTATTGCTACTTATTTGAATGATTGAGATATATAAATTCTTGACCCTAGGAGACCTGATTATAGTATGCACCCCCATGTCTCTATACAACCTTAACACATTGTGGGTTGCTTCGGTATTCCATAAGATGTGGTTGGCTGAGTCATTCTTTCGCTCTCCAGTATTCTGGATCTGGGGCGTGACACAGCTGGAGATGATATTAGCTAGGATTGTTTGGTTAGAATGGTCGATGACGTCATAAACACCTAGTTGTGCTCATTCTACGGATTTCAAACACCATCTTTTGTGATACCGAGTTCTTTTCTTTGTGTCGTGTTGACTTGATATAACTAAGCATAGTACTTTTTAGGAACCGGTTATTGATAGGCATCATAAGCAAGTCGCCATTTGACTTAGCTAGTTGATATGCTCCATTGGAGTAGACAAACTCCACTACGAAAGGTCCTTCCCATTTAGCTTTGAATTCCCCTCGGCTTTTTTGTGTTATGATCATTGTCCTTCTGACGGCCAGGACCAAGTCTCTAGGGCTGAAAATCCTTTCCTCGACCTTTTGTTGAAAGCCTTGAAAATGCATGCTTGGCATAGCTCAATGTTCTGTTAAGCTTGCATGTCCCTCTCATTGAGTTTCTCCAACTCTTCGACAAACGAGCGATCATTTTCTTCCGTAGTCATCGTGGTAGCAAGAGCGATACGAAGAGACGTTATATGAATTTCCAATGGGATGGCGACCTCGCATCCATATAAAATGGAATATTGTATTGCCAGTCGACTTCTGACTATTGTGCGATAGGCCAATAATTATTCGTCCAGGTTCTTATTCCAATCTCACTTGTTGAAAAATAATTTTTTTTTAGTATCTTGATGATCATTTTGTTGAATGCCTCAGCTAACCTGTTGGCTGCAGGGTTGTAGACTATAGAAGCCACGTTCTGGATTTGTTATTTGTCGCAAAACGATAAAATGTATGGTTGACAAACTGAGGATCGTTGTTGTGAATGATCCTCTTGGGGTGACAAACGGGTAAATGATATTGTGCTTGACAAAGTGAATAACAACTGATGTATTGTTCTTATATAATGGCACGACCTTTGCCCATATAAAGAAACAGTTGTTTGTCACTAATATGAAGCTGTGTGTTTCACGGACAGAGGGCTGATGTGGCCTATGACATCCATCTTGAAGCCTCGAATGGCCATGAAGCTGCAATCTAATAAAGTAGTTCCGATGGTTGATGTATAAAGTCGACATTGATTTGGCATGCTCTGCACTTTTTTCTATATTCTACGGCATTTGCTACCATAGTGGGCCAATAGTAGCCCATCCATTTCAACCAGTCCTGGAGCTTTGGGCCTGGTTGGTGTGCGACATATATGCCGCCGTGGGCTTCCTTGAGGGCTTTCATTTGCTTCCGAACTAGGTAGGCAAAATATCATCACTCCGAGATACGAGAGTTGATACAACACCTTGCGACCGAGTCGTAATAGAATCAGAGGGATCATATTCAGATGGATATTGTCACTTTGGGATCATCAGGCAAGATTGCATAAATGGCATATTTAATGAGAGGAAACTGCCAATCATGTGGCTCATTGTCTAATATTAATGTATAGACTCCCTTGATTTCCAAGTTGTTCTTTGCACAGAACAACTAACGACTATCATGAGTGTTGCATTTTGATCGGTACCGAGAGTGAAGCACTTAGTGATAGGGTATTTTACAACTAAGGCACGTGGTTGATGTAGAAACCATTGAAATGCTGGCCAAATCTATAGTGGCTTGGTGATAGGGAATCAAGTCATCGTGCCATACCTCATACTCACCCCGACCTGGCTAATAATCAGTTTGGTATCGTCGTAGGCCTTGAGATGGTCTACCCCAGTTGACGGACTAACTGAAGACCATTGAGTAGAGTGTTGTATTCCCCTACATTATTGGATCATAGTTTAATTAATGAGTAAGCGTAGTGAATGACGTGCTTTTTTGGGGATATAAACACTACTTCCATACCAACTACTATTTTTTCGTTGAGGCCTATTCTTGACGTGTCGTCAAAGAACATCTGACGGACTTGTTCTTCTGAAGTTACATTGGATTCGAGGATTTTAATGGATATGTCTTCATAAAGATTTGAAGTTTCCGAGATTAGATGTGTTGCTAGGAAGTCTACTAGAGCTTGACCTTTCACTGTCTTCCGTTGGATGAAGGTCATGTCTTATTACGATAGTAACAGAGCCCATATTGGTATGCGGGAGTTAAACATGCTTGGTTTCATTATGAGGACCCAAAAGGGTTGATCCTAGGAATGACGTGGATTGACTACACGATCACGTAATGGTTATCTTCTTTATAGCAAAAACCAGAACGATATACTCATTTTTCTATTAGACTATATAGGTGCCCAACCCTGATCATCATGTTTCTCGAATATTATATGGCCTACTTGTGGGCTTCATCGTTCTTTTGTGATAGCAGGGCACCCAGTGCATGGTCCATTGTGCAGACATACAACAGGAATGGTTTTCCCATGATGAGAGCTACCAATATTAGAGGACTCATTAGATATCTCTTAATATCCTCGAAGACTTGTTGGCATGCTTGATGCCTTTCTTTATGAGTTTGGTGAACGGTTGGCATCAACCGGATAGATTCATTATGAATCTATTGATGTTTGCTAATCTCCCTTGTAATCCTCGCAACTTCTTGAGGTTCATAATAGGTTGCATGCTAAAGATAGCCTTGACTTTGTATAGGTCTAGGTTGATTCCTTTCGACGTGATTACGAAGCCCAAAAATTTTCCATTGGATAGCCCCATAAAAGACTTTCTCGGGTTCATTTTGAGCTGGTATGTACATATTATTTTGAACACCGATCTTAAGTCTTGAACGTGATCTTCTTTTTGTCGGCTTTTGATGGCGATGTCATCGACGTAACATTCAATTTTTTTTCCAGGTGTTTGTGAAAATTATGCTCATAGCGCGTTGGTATATTGCATTAATATTTTTCAATTCAAAGGGCATTATTATGTTGTATTATACCTCCAATAATGTTCAGAATGATGTTTGTTTTTCTTCATCGGGATCCATCTTGATTTGATTATACCTCGAAGAAGCCATCAATAAAAGGCATTCGTCCGAAGCCTCAAATTTTGTCTATCATAATGTTAGTAATTGGCAATACAAATTCATCTTTAGGGCAGGAAATATTCAGATTGTGAAAGTTAATACAGATTCGAACCTTTTCGTTCTTCTTGGGTACCAACACAACATGAGATACCCAGTTGGGATGTTATTCTTCCCAAATAAATCCGTATGCGATGAACTTCTTAACTTTGATTTTGATTTCCTCTATGACGTCAGGACAAAATCTTCTCTATGCTTGATTGGCTTGGCGCCAGTCTTGATGTATTGGTATTTATCCTATAGTGTTACGGTATTGATCCATTAGTATTGATGTCTATGTATATGTAATTGTTCTTAGTTGTATCTCACCCAGTCAGTGATTATAGATGTATCATGCTATATGTTTCTACTATGCATGTTATTTACTTTTTTAAATTAGACATATATATATTATATATCTTTCTACATCGCTCCGAGGACCTGGTTTTCTTTCAGGTTAGTTGAGTTGGTTTCACCAAGTTATTAAAGTAACATTGTTGGTGTTTATCTCTTTTGTTGTAGGTATCTTTCATAATTTATATTTCCTTATGATTACTTGTTCCTGTTGTTATAGCCTAGTGTTGTGTAGGCCTTATTATTATTCTCGGTTTATTCAGACAAGTATGCTATTGGGCTGCAGACCAATATCCATATTGTATATTCTTGTTATTTGTATTAAGTGGATTGACATATAGCCATGATTATAGAGGCTTATAGATAGCTTGACCCGATTCTAGATATCGTATACGTATTCGAGTTAGGCTGAAGTCTGCTTGATACGTAGTTGGCCATAGCCACGTGTCTCGGTTCTACACACTTTAGGATAGAGGTGTGACAAAGTATCTTAGTTTCCTGCCAATATCTCAATTTTTATGCTAAGTATCACATATGCTAGGTTAGGGTTTTTCATGTAACTTGCTTTTATTTTATTACTTGCTGATTCCAGGACACACACAAGAGTCATTAAGGCCATGGCATGCTAGAATGCATACCCCCGCCCACATTATTTAGAACTATCAATTTCATAATTATGTAGTTTATCTTAGTTTAGGGATAAATCTACCTAAATATGTGTACACTCAACTATTTTACACAAATTTTGATTTTTTACCTGCCATTCTTAGTTTAGAGTGTGTCCCAACTTGTAAAATCAAAATCAGACGAGAGACGGTCGAGATAAAGCCAAAGGAATCGAGCTGCCGGCTGAATTCTAGAATTTGTCATGCTGGAAAGTATATTGCCAGAATCCATCCATGCTTGAGTTAGTTTGCACTCAATTCTTTGTCATCTTTTGAGTTCATCATACCTCGATTGTCAGCCCCCTTTTTTGGCGCACTTTGGTACCTATTGTCCTTGGCATACTTTGGCGCATATTGTTTGCTATCCCGACCAGTATTTAGACCGAACCCTAGAGTTGTGGAGAGAGTAGATTTGGTTGGGTTGGTGGCATGTGTGGCTTGGTTGGGTTTGAGTGATCCAACGGTCCACATCTCAAACCTAAGCCTATATATTTCCATTTCTCTCTCTCGGCTCATTATTTTCTTTCTATTCTCTCTCTTAGGTTTTCTCTCTCCCTCTGTAGGCAAGTACATCTTGTACAAGAAAAAAACTATGAATTTATGCATGCTTTGATTCTTAATATTTTCTGTTTATTTCTAGCTCATATTGTTGGAACCGAGCACCCATTCATCTTTAATGCTTGTTGTTCTTAATTTTTCTTGGTTGGAATTGCATGGACCTGAGTTTGGGTCTATAGGTTCACTTTTGTTTTTTAGGGGTTTGATCTTCCAAAACTTTGTGTTTTACAAAACTAATTAGCTCATAGTATAGAAAACCATATTTTATGTAACTTTACTTCTGGTCGTGCTTGATTTCGAGTCCAGATAAGTTCAGTGCTGAAACTTGATACAATACGTATACCAAAAGGGCTGACTGGAGAAGAAGAACAGTGATCTGTGAAGAGTATGCAAGAGAACCCCTTTGGCGTAGATATATGTATGTTTTACTTTGGGCGCATTGGTGTGCTATCCCAACTCTTCGTGCGTATTAATCATACTGCACTCAGTCTCCTAGCAAAAGTGCGTCAGTCACACTCCTTGAGTCAGTGGCGCCCTTTTGAGAGAAAACTCAGTTGGCGCACTTTGGAGTGTATTCAATCAAAGTTCTTCCTGGAAAACCAAAAAAAAGTGCGCCATAGTCAGTTAGCGCACATTCTTCGTGTTTGGCAATCTGGCGCACTTCTCCTATGTTTCTTCAGCCGGCGCACTTTTCTTACGTTTAGTCTGCTCGCACATTTTTTCCCTCTTCGTTTCCTTAGGAACAAAGCTTTGGTTGGTTTCTCGATTTCTGTGTTATTGATTTGTGTGCTCCTCGATTGACGGATTTCTCGACTGTCGAGATTTGACCTCAGATTGTGTTTTTTTTTCTTTTAGCTAGCTTGCTCGCGCACTTTCTATGAAAGCACGCTTTACTCTTGCCCGCGCACTTTTGTAAAGTGCGACACCCTTTTGTAGCTCGCGCACTTTTGTCAAGTACGCCATGTTGGTTAACTTGACAAAGTGTGCCACCTTTTGTTGCTCGCGCACTTTATGTGCCCCTGACTTCATGCGGCACCCTGAGCATGAGCTTGTTGATTCATGCGCCTGACCTTCACGCGTATAATTTTATGCGCGTGTTATCCTTAGTGACTCCATGTGTTCACGTAGAACTTTTATTATGTGTTCGCTTATTTTATTTGGAATGTTTCTCATCATCCTCTATATGGTTGATCCTGGTATTGCTTGTGTTATGATTCTAAGGAATAATGGACTTAAAAACCAGACCTCATGCTAGACATGACCATGTGCTAAGATTGGCTTTATACATGGCATGAATATGTGTTGGATTAAGATATTCTGTGTGGACCAAACTAAGTGAATAGTGACTAACCGGCTATGTGCATGACATAAGCTTCGTGTTATAATGTGATCAAGATTCATGTGACCCAATAATAAATTGGTAATTGGACTCGAATACTGTATCCGTGATGATACCATTATTGCCTGATATTGTTCATGATCTAATATGCACCAAGGTGCGACATATCGTGTTACGTATTAAGTGATTTATATTTGGGTTGTGCATCGAGAATGTCTCTAAATTCCTGAATGCGTGATACTATAAATATACTTTTCCCCCAGCACATGCATAATAAGCGAGTCAAGTACCAAAGCGTGGCTAGGATATTAATTTATTGAACGTTGCATACACGCTCGAGTGAATCCAGTTTGAACTTCCATGGATTTGTATCTAGCGTGCTCGTACTATGTACGATATCTTAAGGAAAATTCTCATGTGGCCACACCTTGAGGTTTTAAAACAATATAGGGTTAATTAGGCAACTAAAAGTGGTAGTAACATTGGAAGAAAACGGTATCCCGAGAGATGCCAACGAACCTTCCCACATAGATTTATTCTAGTGTGATATGGGCTGGCCACCACAGATACTGTATATCATCCGCCTTAGTGGAGTATAGTATCTGACCTATTATAAATAATGTCGAGCTACTGTTTCACTATAGGAACATTGGAACCGTTAATACAGTGATTTAGCGCAGTGGCCCTACGAAAAACTGGTACAATTCGTGAAGTGCCTGTATATTCCTCTATTTGGCTCGGTTAGCTCGTGTTCGGCAATGGCGTGATATGAGGATATCTATTATGCATTATTCTGAGATAACCTCAGACTCCACAAATAGCAAGCCGTACAAGTGATTGGCCGATTTTGTAAATTGGACTGGGTTATGATTGTATTATTCTGTTAGTAGCCTAGAAAAATGGACTATCATAGTGTGATGGATTCAACTCTTGTCCTTGTTTGGTTGTAGGGTTGGGCCTTTGTGCTAGGATATGCCATGAACCTAAGTTACGATGCAGAACCATTATATGTTATTATATATTTATTGCTTGAGTTTTGGTTCTCATTTTCGTGCTTTCTTTGTGGTACTTGCTATTTAGGGTCTAACCCCATTGGTTTTGCATAGCTAGGTTTTGACCCAGCACCCGAGAATCCAGTATACTTTTTCCTGACTTATGGCGCATACCAGGAACATGGCCGCCGGGGATAACGAGTGAATTTTTTCTTCCCTGTTCGTCATTGTACATTTTATCTTTTGGACGTTTAGCCACCGGCACCTATAAGCCGACAAATCTGGACACTAGTTCCTTACATGACTGTATATATTCATACTGCAGCTGACTCACTGTTATGTATACTTTGATCTTGCATATGGCACATCATTCTGTACCGCCAGACCTCCAAAATATTTTGATGAAAGCATTTGGGACGCCTTATTGCTTTATCATATATGCTTTATGATTATTGTTTCTTGTTTGATTGATTGAGACATAAATGTTCGTCTGACCCTAAGTGACCTGATTGTAGCATGCACCCCCTCATCTAGTTACAATCGTGATCGTCGTACGACATTTAATACCTTGTACGGGATAGTTGGCCATGTCTGTCTCTGTATTCTGGTACTGGGGCGTGACATATTCGAGTAAGTTGTCATATGTTCTACGGTGGATCCATTGACTAATTGTTTTCCTTAATTGATTGGTTTGATAATTTGTATCCTTACGTTTTAGTTCTCGATAGTACACACACATGTACTCATATTTTGTATTCTCAATCAAAATTTTCATGTGGATTAATTTTTGTTACCATTTATCATTTGTACGACGTAAACCCAGACACAACACATGCATATCCTACTAGCATGACTTGATACGCATATATTGGTTCTAGCCCGATCATCTCGGCTTGGCACCTTATTCTAGTATTGGCACGTATTTTTACTTGTGTATTTGCTATGCTCGTATGTACCATGTCTAACTACCTAGTTCCGGGAGGAATATTTTTTCAATTCCAAATTTCTTGTTAATTGTTAATAATAAATTTTGTTAATATTAATTGTAATGATGTGTGACTAGTAGGTTATTTATTGAGTTTATACTACACTAGTTGAGCCACTAGTTAGTCATGACCAATTTAGGTTCATTAGACCATTTGAACCACATTAGACACATTAGACTAGTCATGGTTAGTTAGAATAATTAGTAATTTTCATTAGTGTAAAGAATAGAATATTTCTTGCATTAGGAAGAGATCCTTCTACCTATTAAACTAATTCTTCATGACAACCTAAAGGGGATATATTGGACATTTTGCATTGGACCTAACCCTAGTATAAGTGGTCATCCATAGAGGGGAGGAGAGAGAATTTATTTCATTTATTTTATTTCACCACTTGTTCTTTCCCAAATTGATTTATCCCCAATCCACTTCATACCCAATCCAAATTTCCCCAAATTATTTCCATTCCAACCCAAATTCATTCCTATAGAGGCCTAGGAGCTTGGATTGCAAGGAGCACTTGAGGAGGAGGAGGAGATTTGCTAGAGGTTTGTGTCCATATTGCGTCCTATTGAGTATTTCATTGAGAATCCATCTCACAATAGGTATAACCCTCAATTTTCTCTTTATTTTTATTCTAATTGTTATATTTGACCATTAGGAACCCAACCATGGACTAGGGCTACCTATAGGAAGAAGAATTATCTTCTAATGACCCCTATTGTGAATACTGCATTGAGTTTTGTGTCCAATTTGGAAAAAATCCGAGATTGGTGTACCAAGCGTTTGTCATTTGGTCAATTAGGTCTAATTAGATAGACTGGTTGTGGGAGGCTAGCTATGTGTCCACAATTGGATACGAGTAGGACATATCATGATATGTTGTAATACACTATGATACGTGAGCCAATTTGGGGATTTTGGTACTTTGATTGAGAGTGTTTCATGACACTATGGTGAGTATGACTAGTGTTTGAGTATCACATAATGTGTATATATATATATATATATATATATATATATATGAGGTTGATGGGTATATAGGTTATCTGTGTCACGGTGTAAGGGTTGGGCTGTGTGTGAGGAGTGAACTACGATAGGTGTAATTGTGTCACTGTGACAGTGAGATACATGATGTGCCTGTGTTCAGTGAGGGAGGTAGAGAGGGGCTCGGGTGATGACCTATGTGCTTGTGTCTGTGTGTGTTGTGTACATCAGTGAACTAAGGGGGAGTATAGTCAGTTAGGCCTTGGTATTACCTGTGATTAGGGATGTTGTGAGTGTCTGTTGGATGCATTGTGTGTGTGGCAATAGTAACTGTTGTGTGGGTGTTGGTGTTGGTGATAGAGTGTGTAGTGTTTGTGAGGGAGAAGAGAAGTGTGGTGTTCACATCAACTTAGTAGCAACAAGTATTATAGAAGGGGGAACTCGGATTGTAACAGGTAAGGGAGGAGAAACAAGTTGCTGCAGGCAACATGGAGAAGCAACAGACAGCAACAGCAAGGAGAAGCATTAGCAGCAATGGGTAGGGGTGTATGGCAAGGTATCAAATTCAGTGAGGTAAGAGGTTTAGCTGTAACAGTGAGATGGTGTGCCAGTGCACACTTTTGCACTGGACAGTCCAGATTTGGGATTATGATAGTGGAGTGCACCTCATGGCACACCAACGAGATAGTTAGGTGGAGTGAAAGCGTAGTGAGGGTGTATCAGTTGGATATCATTTGGGTGTAAGTGTCTGTATACAAGATCTGCAGGTAGTGAATTCAGGACTTGGTACAGTCCATGTATCAGGGATACATGCTTATAGGTATGTATCAGGTGTATACATGTAGGTATGTATCAGAGGTATATGTGTGTAGGTATGCAAGGGTAAGTGTCCATAAGTTTAAGATAATTCAGTAAGTACATTTGGTGTTCAGATATCAAGGAGTGATATGTTAAGGTATTGTGATACTAAGTTGTATCAGCTAGAAGTGGAGTTTGTACCCTAAGGTATTGGGTTAGTGGGTTAGAAAGGTATAAGTTTTGGTTTATGATCAAGATAGATACTTAAGTATTAGAGGGGAGGTAAGTATACTAGTATCTATAGCTTAGTGGTTTTCCATATTGGTTAGGATGACCTAGAATACTTGAGTATTAGCTAGAATAGCCTAAAATCAGCTAGTATGAGACTAATATTGACTAGTGTACCAAGGTATTGACCTAGTTAGACCAAAATGACCTAGAAATGGCTTAGAAATCTAACGTCAAACCAGTTAATTACATTTATCATTTCAATCACCCATTTGACAATAATATTTCATATATAGGTCTGTGTGACACCAATTTGGACACCGAATTGCGCCATTTGCTCAGGACCACAAACGAGTACATTCTTCGATAGCACGATACACGAGTACTATCATTGATATTATCATTGACATTGTATAGTTACATTGATAATGGATTACATATTGAAAGCAGCATTTCAAAACACATAGTCAGTTAGGTACAGCCTTCATTTTATTTCCACATTATTATTCATTTCCCTATGGTATTCGCCTATTTTATTTTCTATTACTTATTATGTTCTGATACTGTATGGTTTATCTCATCATGTATTTTATTAATATTTACTGTCTTATAGTTTCTACCATATATTGGAACTGCTGTTAGAGTTGTACTCGTTCCATCCTGACAGGATATATTTTTCAGACGATTACTTGGAGGATTTGTGTCCGACGTATTATGGACCGCAGGAGGTAGCAGATGCAGCTTTCGACCCTTTAGTTCATGAGTGATTATCAGGAGGCCTAGCCGGTATGACTAATTATACTAACCATTCCTTCTTAGCATTAGCACTGGATTTGTTTCCAGCATATTCAACTTTTGAGATGTATTATTTTTACTCCTAGACTTATAGATTATTGATAGACTTATTTAGATTATTATATATATTTGAGACTATTCGTGTTTTATGGATAGGCTATTGCACTTGGATATTGTTGTGATGTCTAGTTTGAGACTTGTGATTCCATTTCTTCTATTTGATATCATGTCATTATCTTCCTCTAGTTTTATTGTGATTGAGTATTGATTATCATATATATTGTCATCTTGTCCTCCGTATGGAGTTGAGATATCATTGACATGTTATGATTATTATTGCGTGAGATGATTAGCTAGTATTGTTGTCTTAGACAGCATTCTACCGCCAATGCTGCGGCGTAGGCTGAACGTACCCACGTACTCGTGCCCTTATATCGGGTGCAGATCGTGACACCATGGGTTATCATACTCGTGTATCGTGCAAGCTTGATCATTTTTCATATTCCTGATACGGACTATCCCGATCCCTTGCACAATATCTAAGCACTAGCGAGTGTTTGCTGGCATCATGGACTAAAGTTAGGAAGGTCTATTTATGCTTGCTTCGTTTGAAGCAAAACTAATTGCATTCGGTACACAAACCAACCCTAGGTTTAGGTTTCCTTTATGGCAGTATATCCTCAATATACAAGTAGTATATCGCTCATACAGAAAACCCCCATTTAGGGGCTGATATATGTACGACTCATACCAGATGACTTCAATAATTTTCCAGGATCTACGTGGATTACACATATAGTATTAATGTTCTTACACGCATACTACCTGTATGCATATGACCTAGTGGTCGAGAAATTATGATCCCTAGTGTAACATGTTTCTTATGACATACCCGAGTGCATATATGACGTAATATATGGGAGCTTGCCATCTCACACCCTTGACAATATTCAACATCCGATGTACGACATATGGGGTCGATTCTCCATGTTTCCATGACTTGGAATTTGAGGCATTACTTGTAGGATCAATAACTAGCATAATCATGTAGATCATTGGATTGGAAAAGATTATCGGGTTCATACAACCATGATGGCTATGCAATAGGCTTGCTAACCCGGTGCGATGTCATGTTTTGACTCATGCTCACTATTTCTACATGAATATGTTTCGGCATCACTAATAGCCACTCAGATACCTATATCATGGACAACTTCGTATCTTATTTTACATTTATGTTTAGCTTGTCCAGCCTTGGTGACTGTAGCATATGTGCCCGATGAGATCCTCATTAGGAATTAGTATAACCTAGGTAACTAATGATAGCAACTCGTAGGACATGTTTGGTCGTATTATGCTGATGAATTTGTTTTGTTTATAATTTCTTGATGTAGCTACTTTACTTTTGAGATTGTGCATTGGTACCACATTGATTCTCCTATATATGTCTTTTCTTATGCATCGATAAGTAGTGTTGTGGATTTATTTCTTATTTCGATTTTCAACCAATTTTTGAGCTTTCTTTGTCATATTTGCTACTTGCGGTTGACCCCACTGGTTTTGCTTGGACAAATCTCATAGCAGCGCTAGATGATCCACTAGTTACCTCCCCATATGTATAAAATGCGGAGGATGGTGGCACAGAAGTATGAGTGGGTTTCTTTCTCTACCTGAACATATTATTATTTTGTACTAGCATACTTTTTTTTTGGACATTTATCCACCGAGCATGTGTTAGCTCGCATATTATGTGATCCTGTTCTCATCAACAAACAATATGATTGTATACATCTCTAGACTGAAGATAGATTATGATCATGTATTACTGATACTGCTAGTACTTTTTCTTTACTAGCTACTTGATCATTTTTGATATAGTATTTGAGATGCCATATTTCTCTTTCATTATATGATCATCTTTATCGCTTCTTGTTTATCTTACTAAGACTTAGGATTGCTGGTAGACCCCTAGGATTTGACTGATGGATTTCATATTACCCCTTTATCTTATACAATAATGATGATACATCGGTTGCTGGTGTATTCTATTGTGCATAGTTAGTCGTGTCATACTCCCATTTTTGGTATCGGGACATGACATCTACTATCCAATTATAATGTAATTAAAAAAATAGGTTTTAAGGTAAAGCGAAAGGAAGGCAGTAACATTGAGTTCTTCAAAGCACGCTTTGGTGGCAAAGGGTTTCACCGAGCGAGAGGGGGTGGACTACGATGATATATTCTCTCCTGTGGTGAGAATTGTATCCATTAATTCGTCTGATCCTAGTAGTCGTCATGTTTTTAGATCTAAAGCTAGTATAAATGGACTTCAATTCTTGGTAAGCCCATTGGAAGAATGTTAAGAGGATCTTACAACTTGAGAGGGACAACCCACTACTTGTTTTTTTTTTGTGGCTTGAATATGCGCCTTAGACGGTATTCCGATGTCAACTAGGTCGATGATTTGGATGATCGTGCATCCATGTTCGATTATGCTTTATGCTAGTCGGAGGAGTTATCTCCTGGTGGAGAGAAAAATAGGACTACATATCTCTACTATGGAAGCAAAGTACGTGGTGGCTTCTATATAATGCAAGAAGCTATGTGGTTGAGGAGGTTTCTTCAACACCTATAGTGGCACCACATGCGATTACATACGCGATGGATCTCAAGTATACTACTGAACCAAGAACATTTGAGTTTCATCATCCCTTCATAGGGAAGAAGAAATACGAAGTCAAACTGGAGTATTTAGACACCGATAAGATGATTGTAGCTCCTCTCAGAAGGGGATTGCAAATGAATGCTTTATGAAACATACTAGGTCTATGGGACTTCATCCTTGGTGATATATGTATTAACACTTGTACTATGTATGTTAGAGAAATATTTGTTTGGATAATTTTCTTATATTTATAACATCTTTCCATAAGTTTCGATGTTATGTTGAGTACAAAAGTGTATAAGACAATTTGTTGAATGTCATAATCAGTATGTTGAATGGGCATGAGGTCGATTCACTTACATGAATGATCGCTTACAATTACCATAAGGGTGAGTTTAAGATGAGATGGAGTGCATTCTATGGATGCACTGAGAATAATAATAAAGCGACGGAGACAATAGTGGGGACATTTAATATTTTTTCCTGAAAAGTCGGGATGAGGTTGTTGACTTTTCCAGATGGACCGAGCGACTTAAAAGAGTTCCACCTTTTATGACATATTTTGGAACCAAACTAATCGATATGTTTGCCGCTTGTGGGAGGATAACACAAGGGGATTATTTAGCCAAATGTCAAAAGGGCGATTGGGCTAGGAATATGGTGTCTTGATAGAGATAGACGTACACTCTCTCGAAGAGTACCTCCACCATGATACATTTTCATATGACGTGTGCAATGATGTCCACAAGAGAGAGGGAGGAACGGGCCCCTGGTTCCTCGATATGTGAGCACCAAGGCTTGACTACGCCAGTTGTGCACTGAAGTGCATATGTTGGTATCCTTAGAGCCACCGGTCCATATGGTGAAGCTAGAAGTCAATAATTTCTACCTTGACATGCTTCCTTATACGGTGAAATCAATACCATATATCAAAGGAGTGTGATTGGAAAAATGGGTTGATAACAGGAACAACCGTAGTGGATATGAGGAAGATCATGGGAATCTCTTACGATCAGTCACTGGTCAAACTTTAATCGCATCCAAGGATTGAAAGAAAGTGTGACTGAGTCATAACAAGACCATGATATTTAGATACACTCTCCATCGAGTGATTGAGATAAATTCAAATAAGACGACACATATTGATCTGGAGTGGATGAGTTTCTCAGCAAGATTTTGTTTTTGTGATAGGAGTATCCTTAGGCTAGTTTCTTAGAAAATTTGATTTTAAGGTGCTCCGCTTGTAGATATTCATGGTTGCATGCTACACAAATATATGATCCTACTTGAGATGATAGAAAATGATCGGTGATTCAACTATGTGCGAGAGAAAGTATGTTGCCATTAGACCAGAACATGACCAGTCTGGTCTAGACCTGGTCTGATTCACATAGGTCATGACCATAGGGGGCGCTCCAATATGGGTTGTCCGCCCATATGATGGTACACCCATTAGGATCTCTATCTGCCTAATAAAGAGGAGTGCTCTCATGTGGAGAGCACAAATCCCTTCTCCTTAATAACTTGCCTCCAATGTTATTTTTCATGTTCCTATCCTCTTTCTCCAACTCTTGTGCGAGATCCGATGTGTGGTTAAACTGAGGAAAATGCTATACTACCGTGATTAAGAAGATATTAGAAGAAACTGATTTGATGACACGTCGAAAGTTATAATTCATAACTTGCTTCTGCTCAAACCTTCCATACCAAAATTGATCCTTGATCTACACCTATAAATAATTATAAGCAATTAGGTTGCTTAATTACACCAAAAACATTTTACTCGTGCTTTTGAAAGAGAGAAGAAGAAGATCGAACATGAAGGAGGTAGATTCCACCAAACACATTCTACTTCTGCTTTTTGAAAAAGAAAAAAGAAAAAGAAAAAAGCAAGGCCTCGTTTAGTTTGCGGAATGGAAAAGAATGGTATTTTTTTACTTTGGAAAATAACTCTTCCTATCATTTTTTTTTTCTAGTGTTTGGAAATGCCAAAAAAAATGAGAGGAAAAGTAAATCCTTAGTTAGGAAAAGTGAATCCTTGGTTGGGTGGGAGGAACCACTTTCCTCCCTATTTACCTTCCCGTTGGGTATCATTTTCCTTTCCTCCCCCTTTCCTCCATGCATCCAAACGTAGGAAAGGAATAAATTTCCTTTTCCAAGTCCATGATACCGTGAACTATGTGTGGCCTAAGCTGAAGCAATATAGCCAACTGTAGGAAACCAGCTCTACTGTGTAGCGGCGAGAAAGGGTTCTGTGAACAAAGCAATTGGTTCCAGCCCTAGTACCAAATCCCTCAACAAGACCTTATAGGAGATTATTTTGTTGGTCAGGTCTCACTACGTGACATGATGAGATCTTATTCTCCTCCAATAACAGCATGACACACCACTAAACTAAATTAGAAGAAAAAAACAGAGAAGAGCAATGTCTCACCACTGGCAAGTCTCACTGAATCATTTCTGACCTTCTTATAGGGCTCCTGGCTGGAGTCTTTGCTCATACAAGAAAATCATCCACTAAAATCCTTGAAGTCGCCATCCACTAACTCAAATTGATGATGAAGACAACAATAATGATCAAAATATATGATCAGAAGAAATATTATTGAATCGTAAGAATAAGCTTTGTGCAAATATATTTCACATCAACAATTTCACCAGATAATGTTGGAATATGAAATTAATATTGTCACCAGTATAACTATCTATTGGGGTCTGATCTCGATTCAAGGTGTGGAAGGATAGTCCGGACGTCGTGAAGCGTCACACATGACACAAACAAGCAGCAACTCTAACATGCAACACTATTTACTTGCCGATATCTCCCCTGGACGGGGCTTTTTGTATGTTTTATGATTGATTCTCTGCAAAAAAAAAATATCACAGAACAGAGAAAAGAGAACAGAAGTTGTTAAATGGTCAGAGCTGGCCATCACTATAGTCTGGACAGGTGACGCACTTGAAGACTTTGCATTTTGAGCACAAAATATATCCTATCTGCAAGGAAAAAGTCATCCAGTAAAAATATTGGATTTTATATTAGTGAAACAGATATCAGCGCGTGTCTGAAGTAAATCAGAATGCCTGATATCCAGAGAACTTACCCCTCTACAATCTGGACAACGGCGATAAATGCGGTTGTTCGCAGCCTTCACATTGGTCTTCTGACCTTTGCAGAAGTTGCACAACAACCATCCTCTGCCATGACAAGGTTCACACATGATTCCTACACCCTTAACCAGAATGAATTTAAACATGTAAGCTAGATGTTACTGGTAGATGGTTGAAAATGCAATGCAGTAGCTGAGGAATGAAAGAAGAATTGATGCAATTCATATACCAGAAGAAGTTGACAATCATAATATATACTATTCCTTAGGACAATTTAATGGATGTAGGTTTGGAGTCAATTTACTTCGGAAAAACCTTTCCCAACCTTTTTGGATACAAATAGACATAATAACAAAATGAAATACTTTTCCTGTTGTATCTAAAAATAAGTTTCTAGAAGCTAAAGAAAAGGGCATTTATCGTCCCATTTTCCGTAGGCATTGGCTTACATACAAAAATATCCATGCATGTTTATAGGTTTGCACTAGTTATGGATAAAATTACTAGGCAATATGTCGTTTTCTAATGCTGTAGTTCTAGCTCTGATGAGAGTAGAAAATTGTTGATTTCTAGAAAAAAAAATTGTGGAGAGAAACTTCGTAATTTAAAGGTTTTAAAATTAGCACGAAGAAAATAGAATATATGATGTATAGCTTCAACAAAAGCTCAAAAAGAAATGATTAGTCCATATTGATGGACAAGAAATACAAATAGTAATAATTTTGGTACACTTAGGATCAGCGTTATGGAGAGATTAAGAATTAGGTTGTTCTTAGAACCAGAGTAGGATGATAAAGTGGAAGAGTGCTTTGTGTTTGAAGGAGTATACTTGAAGCATAGTTTTCAGTATCGGCCGATACGGCCGATACAGATACATTTTGGCATGTCCCGATTCGATACTGACCGATACCAACATTAGAGATCTCTTTTTCGGTCAATTCGACAAAAAACATTGAATGAAAAAGACCCATTTAGTAAGGGTATAAAAGCATAGTAAGGTTGTAAAAGCATATAAAAGAGAAAAACTTATCTATCGCATGTAAATCAATCGACAAGGATGACTACTATTTCATTCTATTTCAAAAATACTAAGAAATAATACTGGAAATACTTAAAATATGCATAAATGTATAAAATATATTTTCTAAAATATTAATAATTTACTAATAGCTATTTGCTTTTCGATACAAAAAAATTCGATACTCCGATCCAAAACCTCCGATACTACCAATATCACCGATCCCGTTACTCATAGGAATGGTCCGATACTGAATTCGATACCGATACTTTGAACCTTGCTTGAAGTTGAATTGTCGAAGGAAAATTTATATACGATTGTTATAACACCATCTATGATTTATGGATTGAAGTGTTTCACAATTAAAAAAGCAACGTGAGATGAGAATGTTGAGATAGATAACTAACAATACACTAAAACATAGGATAAGAATTAGGGTCGGACCCATAAAAGATTTTTAGAACCGGTCCGATTCTTCTCGGGTGATGGGTCAGGGCTCCCAGTAATTCTGATTTTTACCCAGTCCGGCCCAAAACTGGTCAAATCCGGTCAAACTATGGATCCAGGAACTCTTGAAATCATACTATAATGAAGACCCGCCGAAACACATACATATTTAAGTTTGTATCAGTCATAACCAACATTTATTTCTCGTAGGCTATGGTTTGACCTTTAATCTCTCATTCATGTTTCATAGTTAGCATAAACAACATAATCGGTTGGCAAATGAATCCATAAAGCAGGCTTCAGTATAAATTAATGGGTTACGAGGATGCCTAATATTGGTTAAACATGTACCCGGTCCACTAACCATTTAGGTTAATGGATGATGAGGCCTCGCGGAGTCATGGGAAGTTAAGGAAACTATCCACTTTTTCGCCATCCTATTATTCCTCTCCCATTTCCTCACGTGTTGTAGTCTCTCCCTCACTCTTTTTAAAATAATTACATACATAGATACATCTCTACTAATATAAGATGGCTTGAAAACGGCTCAAAATTGAGCCGTCTAAGCCGTTTGTAAATACTCCATTAATTTTTTTTTTAAATAACTAATTATTTAACTACCTAATATGATTTACTTATAACTAAATAACTCTAACTCAAGTGGTTAAGGTGAGAGGCATTTTCCTTGGTTGCATGAGTTCAATTCCTAGGAACGATAGTATTTATAGTAAATTATATTAAAAAAAAATTCAACAGTTTTTTTTATGCACGTGCACGTTACTAGTACATATACATATACATATATATATACATATATATATATATATATATATATATATATATATATAAGCTTCAAAACGGCTCAAAATGAGTCGTCTAGGCCATATGTATATAATTGCACAATTAAGGAAAAAAAAGAATAATCCTAATTAATTTCTAGAACTTAACAGAACATGTATGAAATCCTAAATCATGGTATTATCTAACTACCTGATATTATCTAACTAAACATATATCAAAAGTCCTAAAAAATATTTATAACAAATCCTAATTAAAATATATTCAAATTATATTTAAACTATTTCAATATAATTTAAATTCCTAACAACTTTTCCAAAGAATTTTTTTTTTGTACCGATCATATTGCTTAAAAACAAAAAAAAAAAATTGACGAAAATTACTTGCATAAAGAACACGCGCAACACACGTGCATGTGATAGTATATGTACAGACACACACATTATATAAGAGAGAGAAGAATATATTAGATATCACTCTACCAGATAAAAACAGAAAGAAGACAATAGAGTTTTCTTAGTGAGAATTCCAAGGAGATACGTACAAGAGGGACTCATAAATGCTCTTATGTTGTGATTCTTAGTCTTTAGAGATAGATTACATATCTATCTCTTGACTCACAGAGGAGAAACCAGTGGAGGAAAAGAATATCTACTTGGATTGCTTCCAACTTTATCAGGTTACTTATATTTATGTCTATAAATTTAATCCATTTAAATTTATATCATGATCTTAATATGAGATTTAGAATCATAATATTGGTATCAGAGTAAAATAAAATCTCCTCTCGTTTAAAAAATCATGGATTTAATTAGTTCAAATTCATCTGTAATAATCTTTGAGAAGTATGTTTCCCGTGAGTTTTTTTAATTGATTATCAATATCTACCGCATTTGGACAAAATATTCTATGATTGTTTTGAATCTGCATAATCCTTTTCGAAATGAAATATACTAAAAATTATAGAGACATTAAGGATAGAACCTGAAGCCTCTTGGTTAAAGCCGTGTATAGTTTCCACTTGAATTTCAACTTGTATCTCAAGTAGTTTGGACATGTGCAACAGAGAACTATATACACAGGTGAGGAGACAGAAGATATTAGTTAAGGAGCTACTAGAACTAGGTGCAGGCCTAAATGAAATTAGATTGAGACTGTAAGGAAACATATGGTACTTGGTAATGCTACAAAGGAGATGGGACGAGAGCTGAATGGAAGATAAGTATTGAAATAGCATGACTCCAAAAATCTGGGATATAGGCTTTGCCATTTTTTTGTTGTTGGTGGTGAAGTTCCTGGACTTTGTGATCTGTGTTTATCACACCTACAATCACCCTATCTCGGAATCTGTCTTCTCTCAATCTATAGCTCCCCCACAACTTTTGATTCCTAGCAACAATATTACATATAAATAACTTCGGTGAGGTTGGATGAATATACTAACACAAATACAACTGACACCCTAACATCAGAATGTAATATACTAACTTGAATATACTGACACCCTAAACATCAGAATACTTTTACTCTCCATTTCTTCGGTAACTGAAAATTAATTGGTTTAAGAATGGCTTCCCAAGGTGTGAGACTTGTCCATTATGGAAGATAAGCTTTTCGGTAATGGGGGTTGCAACCACATCAAAGACAGCTGGGAAGGTGGGAGTTCCTTTTTCCCCTCTTCTGTTGCACCGGCATATGAGGGGGTGCCTTTAAATTAGGAGGAAATAATAAATAAGATTTATGTACAAGAAGTCAAATCCTAATTTCAGATATAGCTCCAAGAACAAACTCAGAACACCTAATCATAAATAGATGACGCAAGCATGAAGACAATAATGGTTTCAACGTGGGTGGGTTAAACTTGACCTGGAGCCGAGTCCAACCCAAGATTTCACTGTGTTTGGACAAATACAAGCATTCTGAGTCAGCCTGGGTAGGAAAAGCACAATCCAACCTAAGTATGAGTTAGGTTTGAGTTAATGTCGTGGGTGAAAGCATAATATGTGAACATACAATTATTATGTCCTTAAATATTTACTCTTCTATATATTTTATAATTTCATCTACAAATAAAACAACCTTTTTTGCTTCATAAAAATAAAGCATCATTTCCATGATGTCCATACCAAAGGTTTGCAAGTATCATCCGATATCGATACATAACTGCCGTATCGTAATGGTTTGGACATGTTCGACCCGATACTGATCCCCACTAATACTAGCCAATACCAAAATTAGTTCTCTTTTTTTCCGGTCAATTCAACAAAGAAAGGAATAAAGAAAAAAGAGAGAAGTACGCAGAAAACAATATTGATAGAATGAAATTGTCGTGTCGAAGATCAACATGCTACAATATTGATACAATGAAACAATTACCTTTGTCGAAATTGTATATATAAACTCATCAATCCTAAAACTATCTATCGCGTCGAAGGGGGTGGGGTCTAAAAGCGGGAAAAGATAAATAATACATATTATTCAACAATGTTAAATATTATTCTATTTAACACTAGCGGGAAAAGATAAATAATACATAAGACTATGACTATATGCATAAAATAGTTTTCCGATAATTTCCTTTTTTGGCTTTCTGAAATAAAAAACTACAAAATTTTGATCCAAAACCTCCGAAACTACTAATTCCCATTAGAAGGTCCGAAACTGTTACTACGAACCTTGGTCCATATTCAATTTATATTGCACTAATACAGTCTGGCAAGTGGCCAAGTGGCAAGTGGCAAGATGGTACAACTTAAGGAACAAAGCGCTTTTGAGAATATCATGATACATGTATATGGGAAACAAATGTATGGACATATATGATAAATAAATCATATAAATTTGTAACGATTCCCATAGCTGGATCTATCTATTAAAAACAGAACATGTAAAGATGAATTCATAATTAATATTAGTTAAGCCCCATTTTGTCCTAAAACTTAACTATCATCATATTATCTTCTAATCATCCATGATAATGACATGAAAAGTTACAAGTTCCAGATACATCATTTATGCCTGAGATACAATAAGTACTATTATAAAATTTATATACACAAGGAAGTTTACCCAACCCGCCAACGTATCCCCAAATACTGGTGTCGAAGTTTCTATTGTCCAACATGACCACAACACCTATATTGAAGTGTCCTTGCACATAGTACTTAATGTTCGAATTAAGTTCACTTTATCTGGTTGAAGTGTATAAACGAAGTATATAAACCCTAACAATGTGCACGGTCAAGTCAATTGATCATCCTACCTTATGTGAGGGTGCAGTTACCTATATAATACCTCTTGTGTGCTGATCTTCATGTTGAGAATTTAGCACTTCATTTTAGAGTTCAAGCTTTCAAGAAATGTTTCACTTGAAAAAAGCCATTACAACAACAATGACGACAACATAAGGGGGTGGGGGCAACGCTTCTGAATTATTTTTTGGGGATAATAATATAATATTATATTAAATAGTACTATTTTCATACAATAAAGTATTACATTTCACAATTGTTCTCTACGAATTTTCATACTTCGAAAGCGTTTAACTACAACAACATTTGTAATACTACTAAGCAACTCTTTTCCTGTGAAGCATACAAGACAATTATTTAAGAAAATAGAAATTGGGGGCCCAATCCCCTCCTTTTCTGCTAAGCAACTCGTTTGATGGTACTGCTACCTTCTAAAAAAAACATTGGAGCCCAACCCCAGTGCAGAATTATCCCTCGCATCAGAAACATCATGTGCTATAGCAGTGTAGTATTCTTACTTAGTACTCCTAAAAACCTCTACATAGATCCGGTACATGTTCTGTCTGCGTCTCTGTATGGCCAAATCAACTTGAAGGGCATGAGCCAGAACATAGAAAGCCTCTCCACTGAACCGGCCCCCTCGCATCAGAATACTAAGCAAAAATACTACACTACTACTTTTTCTACTAAGCAAGAATACTACAGTGCTATTTTTTTTTTTCACTGGGGACCAGCCCCCCAGTGAAGTATATGTGGATCCGCCAATGACGATGAGAACAGGAACAACAAAACCTTGTCAAAGAGAAATTTATACTTGGATGACTTTTTGTTTCAACTTCATATTTTTTATATATTAGTAATTGTTTTTGCACATGTAGTAAAGATACTTGACTAGGTTTCGGATGGCAGTGTAGAGGCATAGTTCGTGTATCGGCTGTTACCTATCTCGAAACCAAAACTACCTAAACCAATCGATTCAAAACTACCAAAATCCTTAGAAACTCCCCGAAACCGCACTGAAATTGCAACTAAGAAGGGCCCAATACTGATTCCGATAAGGATACTTTGAACAATGGTTAGAGGTCAAGTTGGTTGGGCCTGGTCTAAATTCAGTTGGATAATATATAGCAACTTGAACCCAATAAATTGACTAACATATAGAAATTTAGTAGCCAAAGTGCATTGGCTCAAGCGGTTGATGTATGGAGGCACAGGAGCAATGCTATTTGGTTTGAATCTCAACAGTGGCAAAATGTGAGATAATTAACCAAAAACGTGCAAGAACGGATAACTTGCAGCATGCAGTTTGTAGAGGCTAGCGTGTAGTTTATAGAGGCTCCTTTTGGTCCATTAGCATAGCGGGATAATCTATAATATGTCACAATAAATTGTTGGGGTTTTTGAAGTTGTTCTATGGAAATGGTCCCGCATTCATGTGACAAACTCCAAGTGTGTATTTCAATATAAGATTCTTCTCTTGTTGACTTGCACACATGGGGAGTGATAGTCCATGTGGTGGTATGGTGGGATGTTTTACTAGAGGATAAGGTTCAAATCCTCCAAGAAACATTTTTTTTGTCACCCATTTCTTGAGAATTTTTCATCTAGCGACTCGGACGTGGACGAAGGATGCAAAGTGACGTTTTGACGCACTTTGCACTTTGATAGCGCATGTACGCATCGGGCACGAGATTGAGCTTTTGCTCATCATTGCGCACGAGGGGCTACAGGAGGCTCCTCCCGCAGGACCTAGGTTCCTACGGGGCTGTGCTCCCGCGGATAGGTTCCAGCGTGGTTGTGCTGCCGCGGGACTTATGCTCCAGCATGGCTATGCTCCTACGGGACTGGTGCTCAAGCATGGTTGTGCTCTCTATGAACTTGTTCTCCACCGTGACAGTTATTTGTGCTCCAGGACGGGTGTTTCAGTTTCCGTAACTGACCACTTAGTGGAGGTTACTGCTGTAACCGCCAACTTAATGGAGAGTTACTCTCCAGATTTACTGTATATTATAGGACTAGTGGCTGCTAGGGGGCTTGACTCTCCTATATATTCTCTAGTATCTCTCTTTGGGATATAGACTTAGAAAATACATGCTACGAAAGGAGAGTTAGTAGCAGACAGAAGTCACGAAGTGTTGTCCGAGAGTCCAAGTGTTGTCCGTCCATTCTGAGGGTCGGCTTGGATTGAGGGTTAAGAGAGTTAAGTGAGGAAAAGTTAAGCGAGGGAAAAAAAGAACCATATTTGGTTTGAGGGTGGAAGTTTAGGAGAAAGAGTAATAGAGGGTTAAGTGTGGGTTTGTTTAACCCTCTTTTGTCCATTTTTTTTAACCCCCAAAATCGGACGGGGGGGGGGGGGGGGGAGGTTATCGAGGGGGAAATGAGGGATTTTGTTTAAAAAGTCATATATACATCCCCACTTAACTCTTCCCTCCACTCAAAACCTCTAATCCAAGCAAGATTTATTAAACACACCCCACTTAACTCTTCCTCCAATCCAAACAAGGTTATATGTATTGATTCTCCTCCACCTCAATTAACTCTATCTCACTTAACCCTGCCTATTTTTTCCCCTCAATCCAACAGACCGGTCTGAGAGTGACAATGAGCGTTCCGGAAGTACTATCGGTAAACTTGTTGGTTCATGGGAGCAGACCGATGAAAGGTCGAATCATACTTTGAGCAACGGTGATTCCAATCACTCCAACAACGATTTCTATTTCGTTCTTTTTCTTCTTCTTCTTCTTCTTCTTCTTCTTCTTCTTCTTATTCTTGTTGTAGCAACTGTGCTACAAAGTTTTTATAACATTTTTTTCAGAATCTTATAATCTTTCATTTACTAGTTATTGCAATCTTTTGTTTTATATGTACTTTTATTTACGATTATCTGTAACCGAGGAATAACATAAATAGATCAAACTGTGAAAGGTCGAGATGGGTTTCATTTTCATCATTAACATCATCCATGGCATGGACCATGCTTTCTTCTCCCGGCAGAATGGGTTTCATTTTATTTCTACAAATTCACTTTAATCAATATATTATAAAAAAAATGGAAGAAGAAGAAGAATAATGCAGAAGTAGTAAAATAAAGATAAAATAAATTCTATAACTAGATCAATACTAACCTCACCGTCGTCGTCCACCACCTGATCATATGTTTCCTGTTGGGCAGTAGGATTCTGCTGCACTGGCGTGCAATACACAGGAACTACCAACCACGCCCAACCGCTCTTCTTATGCCTCTTCCATCCTCCTCCTCCTCCTCCTCCTCCTCCCACTGCCACTGCCGCCGCCGCCGCCCTTGAATCTTCAGCCATCGACATGGAGCTCGGCAGCCAAGGCCTCAAGCTAGATGCCCCAAAAATTGCCATCTCTCTCTCTCTCTCTCTCTCTCTCAAAACCCAAACCAATCTCTTCTCCAGCGGTTGGCAATGGATGCTAAAGTAATCCCAAACTGGACCCCACAACACACATTCCAAATTTACAAGTACATCCGAAATTCCAATCGGTAACCCGGAAAAAATCAAGATTATTTCTAAAAGGACATCCATACTTGTTCAGGATACTCCATTACTCGGTAGTAGTCCATACTTTTGCAAATTTTACTCAGAATAGTCCAAAAATTACTTTGGACTGTCCACCCTCGTTGGAAGGAAGAGCGCTGACCCCCTCCCCTCGCCGTGTCGACTCTCCTGTCCCGCCACTGCTAGCTGCATCGAACAGTCGCAAGCGTCGTCACGACGACGACAGTAAGGATGACGTCGAGAGGGACAAAAAGAAGAAGACAAAGGGGACGGAGAAGTCGGTGGCAGTGCCCAATGGAGGAGCGGTAGGAGGAGGAGGGGATGGTGATGGTGTTGGGGATGTGGATCCGAACGAGGCGAAGATGATGGGAATCGCGTGGTACGACTGCGGCGAGAGTCGGGGGAGCTGGAGGCGATGGCGTCGATGAGGAGGAAGTTCGGCCAGAAGCACATCATCAGGGCAGGGTGCTCGGCGGACGAGGTTGGCGGTGCGGTGCTCCGGGGTGAGGGACAGGACGTCGACAGGGAGTCACTGTTAGATTTGTTTTGGATTTGCTTTGAAAGCAAACCATGTGATTCAATAAAGACATCTCTTTTTTAGTCCCACATTGACTTCTCCTTTCCATATATTGCTTTACTCCTCTTAGTGGGTAAGTGAGTTTTGTAGGGGATGGGCTAGATCTCATCCAACCCGCGAGCGGGTGTACGATTTAATACGCATTTTTACGCGTTTATTAGTCGCGTACTTAGCACTTAGCACGCTTGCGCGCCGCGAAACGGACATGGGTACAAAGGTAATTCACAACTTTTTTTATTTTATTTTTTATTTTCGTTGGTTTGGTCTGGTGAGTTGCTGGTCTTCCGCGGAACCGTTCTCACGTAATCCCGTTACGGAAAGAGTAAAAAATGTTACGTGAGATATATATCCAGGACACTATCCTGAGATATGAGAACAGTTATCTATTTTTCTCCTTTCTCTCTCTCGCTCTATGTTGGGAACAAAAAAAATCGTACAGAGACGGAAAAGAAAAAAAAATCACCAGAACCTAAATTTCCTACAAAAACTCCTCCGTCCAATCTCTCTTCTTCGGGCAAGACTGTGATCGTTCGTAGGATTCGCCACCGGATGCACGGTGTAGTGAATCAAAGGGATTCGTTGTATCTGGGGGATAGATCGCCAGGAACCCGCTGCACTGTTCGTGGAAGAAAAATTCTATTCTAAGGACGTATAACGTGCCTCAAATCCTCTACATATTTTCTGTCTTTAATTTTACATCTTCCAATTTGCATTCTTTAGAAATTTTTCCAACAATCTTAGAATATCATTTCGTAGCTTCCGTCTACTTTCTGTCTTCTGTTTGTGAAAATTCTTATCTTCATGATGAACACCACGGTAGAAGAACTGTCCGCCAACATTCATAACTCCTCCAAACCGGAGAAGTTTGATGACCTGAACTTTAAGAGATGGCAGCATAGGATGACCTACTGGCTGACTTGCTTGAAACTGTTTAAGGTTCTCAAAGAACCGGAAATCCTACCTGACTTACACGAACCTGCCAGGACCTATGAATTAGAGTCCTACAATGAGACTGATTTTATCTGTCACGGTAAAATTCTCAGTTGTCTTTCTGACACGCTCTATGATATATATTGTACTACCTCTACGTTCATAGAGCTTTGGGAAGCTCTCGATAAAAAATAATCTAATGAAGGAGCGGGTTCTGAGATTTTCATTGTAGACATATTTTTAGAGTTTAAAATGGTAGATGAGAAGTCTGTTGTTGAACAGACTAGTATCCTTCAGACTATCATACACGAGATGTCTCAGAAAGACATGCCATTTGTTGATAAGTTATCACGCCCCAGTCCTAAAATATCGAGGGACTAGCCACGTGGCAATGGCCAGCAGCACACTCCAATGGGCAAACCCAATGTAATGGACCCATTAGAGTGTACTTAAGCTGTAAAACAAATATAATGGTCTACGATACATGTCACATTCTAATTTTAAACTCATCCACAGAAGGTAAAGATAATTCAAATGTCAACTAGTCAATGAGAAATATAATCCAACATCTCAATAAAATATCTCGGGGAACAACCCGAATATAAGTTTAGTACAGTAATCCAAGAGACAGAAAATAGAGAAACTAGAAACAGAAATAACTGAGTATATAAAGCAAATACTCAGGAGAAATCCTCTGGCACCACCTCGTCCTTTGGTATTGGTACTGCTCCAGTGTCTGCTCATGTCCCGTACACCTCGGGGCAGATCTCCTCTGTTAAACCTGGGGACATAATCCGAATCCAAGTCCTCAGGGGACATAGCAAGGTACAAGAATAACTCAAGCCAAATAAATGCAGTATATAAAAATAAATATCAACATGGTAAAGTATGTAACCAGCTATGTGATATGCAAGTGGGATCATCACTAGTACTCAGGCTGAGACCACTACAAGCTCTGTGTCGGAGAGCCGGTAGCAGTAATATCACGTAATGTGCATATCTCTAGTATAGAGGCTAAAGCACCACAATAATAAATATATATGTATGTAATCAGCCTGTAGCCTGTGTGTCTCTCCCCACCCAATGTAATCACACGTCTCATGTCCACGACGTCTCATGTCCATAACACGCAAGATCATGACCTCTAGCTAGTACAGCGAGTCATAATAATATCTATGTATATGCAAAATCTATGTCACGAATCCTGTAAGCCTATACAGAATCACCATGAATACTCAGGAAAAATTATATCTCATGAATAGTATCAAGTATCCTATGGTATGACATACTTGGTAAAGCAAGCACGGAAGGTATATGATCGTTTTATCAACTCTCTAAGTGACGTTACACGACTCCGCGTACGGCGTTGACACCCGAATCTTGTTCGGACACTAAGCAACGTCTCACGGTCCTAGGTTGAATATGTACATCTTAAGAGTATATATATATATATATATAAAGAACTCAAGTAAATAATATAACATGAATTACTGCAAGTTGACAAGGTACACTTGCTTGGGGTTTGAATTCCTTCAATTGCTCCGGTGCATGTGGAATCTTCAGGTACGCATCCGGATGCCGAAACAAACTTTATCATCACTCTCAGAAGACATGAAATATCTAGGATTGACTACCTATAAGTCCAATTTGGACACAGGGACAGAATTGACAGTTTCTGGTCAAGCGGGGTCCACAAGTAGCCCACTTCGCACCAAAAAATGTGCATGAGACAAAGTTCTCCAAATTTGTTAAACTTAGTGTCTACAAGTCCAGAAAGATGATACGAACCCAACGGAATGTCCAGAACTGGATTCCGATGAGTCGATAAAAAAAACGCTCGTCAAGTGGAGCCATAGGGCCCACGATACGGGATTTTGTCAACGTTCTAAGAATCGAACCAAACTTGGGTCACAGGACCAGCGTAACGCTGCGAATTCGATGGCGCAAATTTTGTTACGAAACAAAAAGTACACACAAAGTTACAGCAATTGTCAGAACATGCCCGATACGAGATATTTTCGACGGATACGCGTTGATTCCGGTGTACACGCACATCCAAATCAACTTTCATAAAATCTCACACGTCCGTATTGATGATACGTACCTTTCGGTATAATTTGCATATGACAAAGTCGCCTCGCTTAGCGGAACGCACCCCATTTCGAGAAAATTTAGGTTTTGAAAACCAAATTTTTGGTCGACTTTATCCGCGAATAAAACACAACATACAGCAAATTAAAATAAACTAATTATAGGGTTTAAAACTCGGATATGTTGTCTAATTTACTGTTCAAACATAATTTAAAAATATTAACTAGGTTGGACGTAAAACGGCTATGAACTTAGTGGTTCGGGACAGTTTCCAGAACCAGAAAATATTGTTATTTTTTTCTGTTTTGCGTCATGATTTGCGACCGACACAGGACGCGATACCCCGAATTAATTACACAAGATTCGAGAGGGTCATGTGGTCTTCGCATAGGATTCGACAGAACAAAATTTGGATCAATATGCAGGGAGATACACGAGTGGGAAGAGGCATACCTCGCTACTGCTCGTGGAAGAAAGCGGTCCGCGGCGATTTTGCGGGCAGCGTGCGGCGACGTGCGGCGGTCGTAGGTGGCCGGCGGCATCGTTTGGAGGTTGGGGGATATAAGGGTGAGGTCGTGAGGTGTATACATGTAGGAAATGGAAAGGTTTTTGAAGGGGAAGAGGGGGTCGCGGGGTCGCGGGGGGTGGGGAGGGGTCGTGTGGATGTGGGGGAGTGGGTTAGCGGGTCGGGTCAGGTTCAGATCCGACCCATTAGGTTTGGTTTGGTTCAGTTGGGTTTAATTGGGTTTGGTTTGGTTCGGTTCAGGTTGGTTCGGTCTGGTTTATCTAAAAATAATGTTTTTAGCTATTTAAAAATAGTTTTTAAGCCCAATAAATTTCAGAAAAATTACACAACATCATATTATTAATTATACACTCAAGAATATAATTTTTATAATATTTTAATACTTAATTTAATACACAAAAATATTAATCCCTTGAAGAACATTTAATTTAAATAATTATAAAATTACAAAAAAATCCCAAAAATTTATTTTTAAAAAATTCGGGTATTTACAATCTACCCACCTTAAAAGAATTGCGTCCTTACAATTAGGAAAATAAAACATAACCGGTCAGAAGAGATGACTCGGTTGCAAGACATGTTTGAAGCACGACACAAAGGATAAAGAATCATGAACAAGGAAAAATCGAGAGGAAGGGTGAGGGTTTTGTTCAAGCAGAACACGTAGGGAAGGAATAAAACATTTTCCTAGGCAATGAGAGATAAGTAACTCAAGAGTAAAAGAGTCTGGTTAGAACGAAGATCAACTACAGCTTATGAAAACTTGGGTACCAGTGACATCTAGACTAACAAGTTCATATTAATCAGAATACTAGGTATAGGCTACGGAATGGAGTTAACAGGCACAAGCTAAAACATTACTAGGAATAGATGGCTATGCTAAAACTTAAATCTTACTCATACTCGCTACTCCACGAATCTTAGAGGGCTATTTTTTGAGCCATTTTTAAGCCGCATTATAATAGTAAAGATAGTATAAAATATGGAGGGTATAATAGAAAAAATAAAACAAAAAATAAAAAGAGAAATTTTGAATTACCCCTTTTAGCATAATTCAAGGTGCACCTCACCGAATTACCATAATGCATGAAACCCTTCACTTTTAACCGAAGCCGTCAATGAGTAACAAACAACTCTATTGACCTATATAAATAAAATGAGAAATTTTGAATTGCACCCCACTTATTTTATCATAATCTAAGATGCACCCGATTTATTTGAGATTATTTTGGTCACAATTCAAGTTGCATCACTTATTTGAGGGTATTTTTGTAATAAATGAGGGGTCAGAGGAGTTGACTGTTAGTCATTGACTATGTCCGTTAAGAGTGAAAGGTTTCATACATTATGATAATTTTGTGGAGTGCACCTTAAATTATAGGCGGCAACTCAATTTTTTTTCAAATAACGATAAGTGCCTGTTTGGTAACTAGGATAGCCAGGATTTGGATATTGGATTTGGATTTGAAAATCCAAAATTTAGATTTTGGTACAATCATGAATTTTCAAATCCAAATCCATTGTTTGGTAAACTAGAATTTGGTCATTGGATTTGGTTAAAATCCAAATCCATTGTTTGGTTAGGAATTTTTTTTTTGCCATTGGATTATAATAAAATATTAATTAATAAAATTATTAATTATGATTATAATTAAGATTAATAAAATAATTAATAAAATTATAATAAATTATTAATTAATAAAATTTTAAAAATATTAATTAAGATTATAATTTTGATTAATAAATTATTAATTAAGATTATCACAAAATATCTACGGTTTGCCGAACAAACAAAAATACTGACAAAGCCATTGCTAGTTTTATTACTTGCGGTTTCACCGGAGTATTAAAAGGCTGGTGGGATCATTGTATATCACCTGAGCAGAAAGCAATTATTGCCAATGCTGTCAAAATAGAAAATAATTGATCATCAGATTGTTGAGAATAATTTTGACTGGATTCAATATCTGAATCATCAGCTATGGAAGAATTTCCATCAAGAACTGCAAGAGTATTCTGGGAAGAGCTTTCGCCCTTTTCCTTGGTAGAACTTTTGTCACCAAGGGAGGTATTCTGAAGTTTCTCAATTAAACTTAGAATATCTTTCTCAGTTACCTCAGGAGAAGATAATTTAAAACCACTAGTATCACTAGTAGGTTTTATTGGTATATTTCTTACCTTTTTAAGAGTAGAATCTTTGGGTATTGGTTTTGGTAATTTAAGGATAGAGTTGACCTTGATAAGAATTTCATCAAGGACAGTTTCCATTCTAACCAATTGAGAACCAATGGTTTGAATATAAGCATTTGTATAGTTATTTTGCTTCACAATTTTTTGAAGTTCTTTGATTTGTTCTTCCTTATGATCGATAATTCGAATAAAGGAAATAGCATCAATCTTTTCGGTATTAACCAAAAGCTTAAGATTATCATTAGGTGGATATAAAGCACGGACACGTTTTCCCGTATCAGTGATCCAATTTTTGTAACCCTCTTCTAGCATGTTAATGCTAGCGAGTTCTCGGTTGATATAGTTCTCAATAAACCATTTATCAAACCACTTAATTTTATTTATCTCCTTGAGATGAGAATAATATTTGTCTTTGAATTCATACCTTTGATCAAGGGTATAATTCTTTTCAAACCAGGCTTTAAATTGAATTTCTTCATCATAAGCCTGAACAATAATTTTTCGAACATTTTTATCCTGAGTCCAATCCCAACAATTAGGATTGTCAGAATAATTATTATTAGTTAATGTAATAACATTAAGAGAATGAGTGCCAAAACTGGCATCAGAAGAATAAACTGGATCAATGGGGTCAACCCATTCAGTTTTATATTCTGGTTTGGCGATGTTATTCTTTATTTTCATATATTTAATTTCATCATCTTTCTCAGAAGTCTGAGAAGAGTTTTCTCCCTTTTCAGTAACTGAAGGAGAACGAAAACTAGAAGATGAAATTCTGGCTTTAATTTGTAGAGTAAATCTAACTTCCACATCTCCATCTGGAGTCTGGATTATCTGATCTAATTCAGTATCCATTATGGGTCTAGGCGGAATAGCCTGATTTAAAACCCATCTATCAGGGAATTGAATTTCATTCCATTTGATAATTTTATTAGCAGCAACATTTGATGTCAACAGATTTGTTTCAATCAAAGTTGTCTTACCAGGTTTGGTAAGATGTCTAGCTTTAGGAGCCAAAGTAGATAATACTTTAAAGTGTATTCTATAGAGAATAGCAATGGTTTCAGAACCTTGCTTAAAGTTATAACCATAAGTCTTCAGATTAAATGTTACTGCATCCAGTCTATTTTAACGTTTATCCCAATCTAAGTCTATCTCTTACAGATAAAAAAGAAGATGCCACCTGTTATCCACTAAAGGTTGTCGGCAGAAAGAAATAATCTTTTTGCTTTTGCTTTTAGAGGAGAAAAGTTGTCCGTCCATTTGTCCCAAGTAAAGATGAATACTGCCAAATAGTCTGGTGCAGTCACCAACATGCAATAATTGAGTGGATATCCCACTACAAAAATTATAAAAAGCCATCCTCAGTGCATGCTCTGATACCAAATATCAGAGTTGTGGGGAGGAGATCTTTTGAACGAAATATTGAAATTTTATTCAAGATCAAGATCGTTACAAACTCACGTCACAAGTTACAAGATTACAAGAGAAAAAGAAGATTTCAGAAACTTAAAAAAGCACACATAATAATGGGGTACTCCCCCTATATTTATACAAATGAGATGCTTCAGAACGAAGCCACCAGAGGCCAGCTGCCATCGCACTTAAGAAAAGAAGATGCCACCTGTTATCCACTAAAGGTTGTCGGCAGAAAGAAATAATCTTTTTGCTTTTGCTTTTAGAGGAGAAAAGCTGTCCGTCCATTTGTCCCAAGTAAAGATGAATACTGCCAAATAGTCTGGTGCAGTCACCAACATGCAATAATTGAGTGGATATCCCACTACAAAAATTACAAAAAGCCATCCTCAGTGCATGTGATAGAAGAAGGATGGGACCTACCCATATTAATTAGAGTTTATCGTCATTAATAGGGTCAGTAAAGGTCTGATAAAAATCATCAGCGGACATATCTTCCAGATTCGTATCCGAATTTGTGCTGGAAATGTCCATATCAAAATTAGCATCAAATTGTGCTTTCAAGAACTGAAGGCACTTTTTCTTTAATTCTTCTGAAGAAATCTTAGGATTCTTCCTGATCAGGGAATCCTTAAGTTTGGTGATTGTATTATCACCAAAGAGTTCATTTTGGACCTTCTTGTCCATCTTTGATTCATTATCTTTGATGGATGCCATAACTTCCATCAATTTTTCTTTCTCATCAATCCTTTGCCACCATTTCACAAGGAATTTTCGTGACATGATGGAAATATTGTTAGAATTTAACACACAATCAACAGTCCAACGGAATATAAATGGGATCTGGAATTGTACAAAGAAATAGAGTGTACTCTCCCCCCCCCCAAAAAAAAGATGAGTATCCTGGCAAGGCGGATAAGATAATATCCACTGAGAGAATTGTTCTTGTAATAATGGTGGAATAATATCCAGAGTAGCTCCTAGCTGTAACCACCAGTCAAAGAACCAGGAGGGTATCTCGTTCTGAAGAACTTCAGGACAGATACGTATGAACCAAGAATGGCTCCTCTGAGAATTTTCATAATATAGGAAGTTATAAAATGCCTGCACATAATCCCAATAATTATAACTACAGACAATCACTTTATCCTTGGAGAGCTGCTGTTCTCTGTTTGGATGAAGTCCCCAAGTTTGTGAAGTAAGGATATTTTTAATGATCACTTTGCTATAAGCAACTTCCAAAGAATTTGGTTTAGCAGAGTGTTCAACGGTTATAGATTTGCTGGAGATTAAAATACCTTCAGAGATGCTAACAGTCCTTCCCTTAACTGGAATGAAACTGTTCTCTAGGTATCTTTTATGAAGTTTCCATAGATCCTTCATAAGAGGAATATCACACTTCTCAAGTTTAATGATTTCCTCAGTATTGGATTTTTCAAAGAAGATGGACTCAACTTCCATTGCTTCTCTGTATGATCGAGTATTTGCATCAGCAATATCTGCTGGCTGCTTTCCTTTGGCTGCTGAGCTGGATCCAGCTTCAGAGGGAGGAGGTTTTCGGCCAATAATCTTTTGGATGCCGAAAGAGTCTTGAGGACGTAATGCCCCCTTCGACTTGCCTCTACCGCGAGAGCTCGTTGACATTTTGCTGCAAAAATTCACGAGTTAAAAAATCAGGAAGAGAATTATTTTTGCCATTAATAAATTCAATGTCAAAATCAAATATAGCAAGTTCTGCTTGTCATCTAGGAAAAATTTGCTTAGAGGCAAGATTCTTAACATCCTTTTGTAATATAGATTTTGCAGAACTGCAATCTATACGGGGTAAGAATTTCTTATTTAATAAGTCATCTTGGAATTTATGAATGCATTTGATAATAGAAAGGAGTTCTTTCTTTATCGTAGAGTAGTTAATTTGAGTATCGTCCCATTTACCAGAATGGTATCTAACAAGGATAGCATGATCTTTGTTTTTTGGATCAATTTGTTTGAGTATACCACCATACCCAATATTACTGGCATCAGTTTCAACAACTTTAAACCAGTCAGGGTTAGCAAGGTGTAAGCAAGTGAGGCATTTAACCTTTTGCTTAATAAGCTGAACAGCTTTAGTGTGGTTGATACTCCAAGGAGTAGGATTTTTTCTCAACCTTTGATATAGAATTTTAGTATCTATAGCAATATTTTTATAAAAATCTGAAACATAATTTAAAGCACCCAGAAATCTCTGTAGTTGCTTTATGTCTGTAATTTCATCAGGAAATTTCGAAGCAAATTCGATACTCCTGTCAATGGGTATAATAGTATTATTGACAATGTTATGACCAAGGAATCTTATTTCTGTCTGAAATAACTTCATTTTTGGCGCAGAAATAACAAGACCATTTTTAATAGCCAAATGTTTAAAAACATTTAAATGCTTAAAATGCTCTTCAATAGTATTAGAGAATATAAGAATGTCATCAATATAAGAGAGAATAAAATTAGAATATTGAATAAATATCTCATTCATAATATTCTGAAATTCAGAAGGAGCATTCTTTAAACCAAATGGCATAACATTCCATTCATAGTGCCCGAATAGGACTGTGAAGGCAGTTTTGTATTTATCCTTTTCTTCGATTTGAATTTGCCAGTAACCTGACTTTAAATCGAATTTAGAGAATATCTTTGCATTAACAATTCTGTTAAGCAAATATCTTTTGTTGGGAATAGGATAACGGATCCACTTAAGGACTTTGTTAAGAGGTTTATAGTTAATAACTAACCTAGGAACACCTCTCTCCTTTTCAGCATTATTATTGACATAAAAAGTTGTACAACTCCATGGAGAGTACGACTTTCTGATAAGTTTTTTATCAAGAAGATCATTGATCTCTTTTTTCCATAATTCAAGGTATTTATTGTTCATCTGACAAGGTCGAGCCTTTGTCGGAACATCTCTTTCATTAAAGGATTCTTCATATGGAAGAGAGACAATATGATGTTTTCTATCCCAAAAAGCATTGGGAATATTGCTACAAGTTTGACGAACAAATTCATCATTAACTTGTTTTATTTTATTTTTTATTTCATATTTTTCAAGCTGCTCTTTAATAGATAGCTGAAAATTTTCTTCTTTTATAAAGTTTATCTGATTTTTCTTCAGATCAACTTCTCTAATTTCATTGAGGATTTTTACCACAGGATTTGTGATAAATTCAAAGGTAATGTTTTCCCCTTATAACAAGTGGAAATACCTTGTTTATTAATTTCCTTTATTGGCATAAGTTTTTCTAGAAAAGGAGTTCCTAGAATAATATGCTGAGATATTTCTTTTACAACAATAAAATGCAAGGGAATACATGCATCATTTTTACAGATATGAACATTTGTAACCTTAAAAGGTGTTGTAAGAGCTCTGTTATTAGCAGCACTCAAAGTTTGAGTAGTGCGTTCACAATATTTTAAGGGAATAATTCCTTCTTTGACACAGTTCAGATCTGCACCACTGCAACAAGGGCAATAAGATTATAAATCATAAATTCATTGTTTATAATTAGATCAATTTTTATGTACCATTTGTGGGTAATAAAAAGATCTATTTTTGATAAAAAGGAATGATCAATAGATTTTCCTTTATCTGATATAGCAACAGATTGAACCTGTTGATCATCAATATTATCATCATTCTCGTTTTCACTATCGATTAAACGGGAATGTTCGATCATTTGTTTTTTGAGAATAACCTCATTGTAAGATTTAACATCTTGTTCAATGAGAGCAAGTCTTTGTTGAGTTATTTCGTCGTTAGACTTTAACTCTTTGACTTCATTCTTCAAAGTTTTTAATTCTCTTTGAAGGTCGTTTATAGAGACAGTCTTAGGATTAATCCCCTTTCTTCGGGATAAAACTTCTGTCATGGTATAAGGAGCGAAACTTGAAGAAGTTTCTTGAGTATCATCTTGCAAAATCTCAATAATTTTTGTTTTCACATTTTGGCTAATAGTATCAGTCAAAAGTGATTCGAGAATTTCTTTTTTATCTTGACTGGTCAATACGTTAATAGAAAGACCATTCATTTCGATAATAGATTTATAATAGTCAGCTTTGCTGTTAATAGTACATGCTTTACAATCACAATCAGTACCACAATCAGTAGCAGAATTTATAGACTTAATAGACTCATCACTTGATGAATCGGATTCATAATCAGAATTGATCATGATCTTTAATAGAGTCTTTTTCAACCCTTCATCTTCGATCATATCGATCTTTTGTTTAGTATTACATATGTTCGAATAATGGCCTAACTTGCCACATTTAAAGCATTTAACTTTTTTATTCGAACTAGTGTTTTTAGAAAACCTTTTCTTTGTAGAAAAACATTTTCTATTATTATTTGAAAAATCTTTAGGATAATTTCTTTTAGAAGAATAACTCTTCTTTTTATAAGATTTTTCTGTAGAGAATTTTCTTTTAGCATCAGATGGAGGTTTTATAGTTTCCATAGCAAATTGGCTACAAAACTCTCCCAATTGTTTTCTTTCAGATAACCTTTGAGATTTCAATTGATTACGTAATTTAAGGTCATTACAAAGGGCTAACCCTTCTTGTATACATGCATTAACAAGGTTACCATAAGTGAAATCACTATATGGTATTATGCCATCATTATTGTTACGTATTTGCTGTCTGACCTTTTCTGCAAACAGATTAGGAAGACCATCAATAAATTTTGATTTCCAGTGAGCATCATTGGCATCACTTAACTGCATTACTCTATTTAGAAAAGTATCTTTATACCATCTAAAATGAGTAAGAGTTGGACATCGAAGATTTTGGAGTAAAGTCCTGGTGCGTTCACCATTGTCTGAGACTAAACCCGTAAAATGATCACAAATAGTGCTAATCAAAGTGATAACACTATCTTCAATTTCTCTATTATTTTCTATTTTGACAGCATTGGCAATAATTGCTTTCTGCTCAGGTGATATACAATGATCCCACCAGCCTTTTAATACTCCGGTGAAACCGCAAGTAATAAAACTAGCAATGGCTTTGTCAGTATTTTTGTTTGTTCGGCAAACCGTAGCAAACATGAGCATACGATGCATCTGATCACAAATTTGTTTATCAGAACATCCATCTATGTTCCATTCATAGATGTTTCCTCCACCATAATTATTTTGAATGATATTATCATTCTCTTCATATAAAATATCCATTGGAGTTGGACGTTTATAATAATATTTTTGGAGATTAGGCTTCTTGTGTTGCTGCTGCATGGGTAGAATCATACTAGAAGTTTGTTTTATATTCTTATCAAGATCTTCAAAAGAATTTTGAAGAGCATGTATCTGAATAGGATCTAATTGATCATCAGATTGTTGAGAATAATTTTGACTGGATTCAATATCTGAATCATCAGCTATGGAAGAATTTCCATCAAGAACTGCAAGAGTATTATGGGAAGAGCTTTCGCCCTTTTCCTTGGTAGAACTTTTGTCAACAAGGGAGGTATTCTGAAGTTTCTCAATTAAACTTAGAATATCTTTCTCAGTTACCTCAGGAGAAGATAATTTAAAACCACTAGTATCACTAGTAGGTTTTATTGGTATATTTCCTACCTTTTTAAGAGTAGAATCTTTGGGTATTGGTTTTGGTAATTTAAGGATAGAGTTGACCTTGATAAGAATTTCATCAAGGACAGTTTCCATTCTAACCAATTGAGAACCAATGGTTTGAATATAAGCATTTGTATAGTTATTTTGCTTCACAATTTTTTGAAGTTCTTTGATTTGTTCTTCCTTATGATCGATAATTCGAATAAAGGAAATAGCATCAATCTTTTCGGTATTAACCAAAAGCTTAAGATTATCATTAGGTGGATATAAAGCACGGACACGTTTTCCCGTATCAGTGATCCAATTTTTGTAACCCTCTTCTAGCATGTTAATGCTAGCGAGTTCTCGGTTGATATAGTTCTCAATAAACCATTTATCAAACCACTTAATTTTATTTATCTCCTTGAGATGAGAATAATATTTGTCTTTGAATTCATACCTTTGATCAAGGGTATAATTCTTTTCAAACCAGGCTTTAAATTGAATTTCTTCATCATAAGCCTGAACAATAATTTTTCGAACATTTTTATCCTGAGTCCAATCCCAACAATTAGGATTGTCAGAATAATTATTATTAGTTAATGTAATAACATTAAGAGAATGAGTGCCAAAACTGGCATCAGAAGAATAAACTGGATCAATGGGGTCAACCCATTCAGTTTTATATTCTGGTTTGGCGATGTTATTCTTTATTTTTATATATTTAATTTCATCATCTTTCTCAGAAGTCTGAGAAGAGTTTTCTCCCTTTTCAGTAACTGAAGGAGAACGAAAACTAGAAGATGAAATTCTGGCTTTAATTTGTAGAGTAAATCTAACTTCCACATCTCCATCTGGAGTCTGGATTATCTGATCTAATTCAGTATCCATTATGGGTTTAGGCGGAATAGCCTGATTTAAAACCCATCTATCAGGGAATTGAATTTCATTCCATTTGATAATTTTATTAGCAGCAACATTTGATGTCAACAGATTTGTTTCAATCAAAGTTGTCTTACCAGGTTTGGTAAGATGTCTAGCTTTATGAGCCAAAGTAGACAATACTTTAAAGTGTATTCTATAGAGAATAGCAATGGTTTCAGAACCTTGCTTAAAGTTATAACCATAAGTCTTCAGATTAAATGTTACTGCATCCAGTAAATTTGTATCTGTAAGAGATAGACTTAGATTGGGATAAACGTTAAAATAGACTGGTCCATGGCAAAGACTAGTCTGCATAACGCCCATGAGAGATGGTTGCCAATCAAGGCATCTAGCATCCCTTAAAGAGGATATGAATGAAGCATTTAAACCTTGAAGGGTAAGAGGTTTTAATGCAACCTGAATTAATCCAATATGGATAAAATTATAAGCATTATTCCCTATATAGGGTTCAAGGTCTTCTTCAGAAAGAAACCTGATTGAATGCTCAGTATCATTGACCTGAACGGTCCTTTCCATAGTTTTTATAGCAATTGATGACTTGAAATCAAGCCAACCAATTTTGTATATATCCTTTGGCTTAACGCCTGTGATAGTCCATTTATTGAGTTCCTCCAGATCTGAAGGAAACTCGCTCAATTGAGCATTTTTTATAGATTTGCCCTTTAACAGGGTCTTTTTGTTGTCCCCAATGGACATGGTGTTACTCATCGAAGGATGAAGTAGGAGGATCTTCTACTCGCTGTTCCTGCAAATGTTAGTAAACAATAATAGAAAATTACCATTAATATTATTATTTTATAGATAATTAAAATTTTTATAAGTAAGACATAAAAGGTTTTACTATGCCTTCATAGTTAACCTGGTCATAGGTATGACTATCAACGAGCTTTTACGGCCTGAAACGGTTTACCCGACCAACATAGCCAACGTGACAAATTGTCATATGAACTAGACCTTGGTTAATCCTAGAAGTAGTCATACTAAAACTTAAATGAATTACTAATAAAAATTTCTTTTATCTATATAATAATAAATATCAATAGTAGTTAAATAAAATTTATTTAGCTAACAACATCACAGAGAACAGAGAGTAGAATCACCTCAGCTTTGAGCCTTCATGGCTCTGATACCAAACAGATTAGGAAGACCATCAATAAATTTTAATTTCCAGTGAGCATCATTGGCATCACTTAACTGCATTACTCTATTTAGAAAAGTATCTTTATACCATCTAAAATGAGTAAGAGTTGGACATCGAAGATTTTGGAGTAAAGTCCTGGTGCGTTCATCATTGTCTGAGACTAAACCCGTAAAATGATCACAAATAGTGCTAATCAAAGTGATAACACTATCTTCAATTTCTCTATTATTTTCTATTTTGACAGCATTGGCAATAATATAGTATATATATATATATATATATATATATATATATATATATATATATATATATATATATATATATATATATATATATGAGGTAGAATATGCATATATATATATAAAAATATATATATAAGGATATAAATATATATATACATAAATAATAATATATATAATACATATATAGTATATATATAGGTATAATATGCATATATATATAAATATATATATATATATATATGATACATATAATAATAATAATAATAATAATAATAATAATATATATATATATATATATATATATTATTTATAATTATAATAAATATTAATTAATAAAAATATATGTTAATTAAATATTAATTAATCGTTATAATTATAATTATGATTAATAAATAAGATTACAATAAAAGATTAATTGATAAAATTATAAATTAATAAATTATTAATCACGATTATAATTATGATTAATAAATTGATAAACTATTAATTAAGATTTTAATAAAATATTAATTAACAAAATTCTAAATTAATAAATTGTTAGTTAAGATAATTTTTTTGATTAATTATGATTAAAAAATTATTAATTATGATTATAATAAAATATTAACTAATAATTTAATAATTATGATTATAATTATATTTAATAAATTATTAATTAAAAATAAATTAAAATATTAATGCATACAATTATTAATTAACTAATTATTAATAATTATTTTAATTATGATTATCATTATGATTAATAAATAATTAATTAAGATTATAATAAAATATTAATTAATAAATTATAAATTAATTAGCTATTAATTAATTATTAAAATTATGAATAATAAATTTTTATTTAAGATTATAATAAAACATTAGTTTAGAAAATTATAAATTAATAAATTATTAATTAAGATTATAATTGTGATTAACTAAGATTATAATAAAATATTAATTAAGAAAATTATAAATTATTAAATTATTATCCACTTTTCAAACATATGATTAATGTAGGATTCCATGGATTTGAAAAATAATTATTACCCATTTTTCAATTCCAAATCCAAGACTCAACCAAACATAAGATTTTTTGGATTTGGCTCCAAATCCATAAAATTCTGAAATCCAGCTTCCAATCCGGTAACAACCCTTTAAGAGCATCCACAGTGGGGTTACTCCAAACACATACTTCAAATTATTAAAAATAGTGTAAATGATTACTTTTGGAGTTTTCCATGATATTGATACACAACGATACACTCCAAATAAATCTTTTTTTTCTTTATTTTTTTTCCTATTTAGTAATATTTTTACTCTCTTTTTCCTTTTTATTTTTCTTTTCTGTTTAGTTACTTTTGTGGGTCCATCAATTAAAATAAAAGAGCTATGACACGTTTCAAATCTAAAGTGTCTCATAGTTTTCTAACCAATTTTAAATATGCACAAATATTCCCTACAACTTTCAAATACTATAAATTTTGACTAAAATTATAATATATTACCACTGCAGTCTTCAAATGATGTTTAAATTTTTGGCTTGGACATGTCAGACATAAATTATGGTATAAAATTCGGCGTCTAAACTCTAATCAGCCCAAATCAAAATGTACCAAAATCATCCCAAACCTTTCCTCTTCTTCTCCTTCCTCCTCCTCGTCGCCATTGGTAGCAATGCCGTCGATGACCAGCACTGCAACCCCAGCTCCCTCCCCGACCCCCTGACCCTAGATCCGGACCAGACCACCGTCCTCATCAGCGGCTACTCCCCTAACCGCCTCCCTCTCCTCCGCTCCCTCGCCACCTCCTACTCCTCCCACCCCCTCGTCGCCGCGGTCCTCATCCTCTGGTTCAACCCCTCCGTCGTCCCCACCCCGCTCCTCTCCCTCCCCCCACCGATCTCCGTCGTCCTCTCCCCCTCCCCCTCCCTCAACCACCGCTTCCTCCCCCGCCCCCAGATCTGCACCCGCTCCGTCCTCGTCTCCGACGACGACGTCCGCCTCTCCCCTCAGTCCCTCTCTTTCGCCTTCCGGGCGTGGTCCTCCCGCCAGGAATCGATCGTGGGGTTCTTCGCCCGGGCCCACGACCTCGACCTCCCGTCGAGGTCGTGGGTCTACACGCTGCGCCCCGACCGGCACTCGATCGTCCTGACGAAGCTGATGGTGCTCAAGACGGAGTATCTCTACAAGTACAGCTGCCGGGAGGACTTCGCGGAGGCGAGGAGGGTGGTGGAGAGGGAGAGGAACTGCGAGGACATCCTGATGAACTTCCTGGTGGCGGTCGAGAGCGGAGGCGCGAGGCCCGTGCTGGTGGAGGGGAGGAGGAGGGTCAGGGACTGGGGCGATCCGAGAAACGACAATCCCGAGAAGAACATCAGCACCAGCGAAGATGTGCAAGTCGACAAGGGTGGGTTGAGCTCCAGAGGGGATCACTGGAAGAAGAGAGGGGAATGCATCGGCGAGTTCCATCGGAGCATCGGGAGGATGCCGCTCCGGTTCGGGTATGGGAAGCTCGTGGAAGGCGCCGCGGACCAGGGGCTGTGCCACAAGGCTGGCCGGCTGGTGCCCTGTGATACCCAAGACTAGTCATGCTCATGCTTACTTCCGCTACATTGCTTAGACCATTGTTCTCAAATTCGCTATACGAAATCGGTGCGGAGGAGGGACATCTAGGCCTCCTAGACGTCAAATAGGTATTGAACTTTTTTTTTATACTCCTACTCTCTTGTAACAACGTATATAGTGTTATATCTTAATGAAACACACTTATCATTATTATGATTCATTAAGAAATCATCAACATTTATTTTTATAATGAAATCCATTTAATAAAGAAATTACTATATCCATAATACAAATTTGAAATTTCAATGTTCTAAATCCAAATCTAATCTTAAAATTCAAACAGCATATCCATAATACAACTAATCATAAAAAAACAAAAAATATATATTAAACAATCTTATAATTCAAACAACCACACAAGACATCTAGACACCAAACATGACCGAACAAGGTCGTACAACTGCATTATACCGCCGAATAGGAAGTTTTTGGTTCGACCTAGAGGCGCCTAGCATCTAGGCGGCCGAACAGACCGATTTTTAGAACACTGGCTTAGACTTCGTTCCAAAATGGACGTTTCAATCCCCAAATGATCATCGCACCGGCCACTCTACTTAGTTACTTCATATTCTTCCATCTTTGTACAATTGACATCAGCTTGTCATGAACTAAAGATACTTAGTTACTTTCATCAACCACTACTCCACTACTTAGTATATATCAACTAACACTTCATTTCATATTTCCTTTTGCCAATGATAAAGTCACCCGCACATGTTCTCCAGTCTCCTCGCACAGCTGCAATTAAAGCATTGGATTTGGTATCGGACCATTCTTACGAGTATCGGTATAAGTGGTATCAGGTGTATCGGCGGTTTCGGATCGTTGTATCGAAAAACAAATAATTATTAATAAATTTTTAATAGTTTATAAAATATATTTTATACATTTAGGCATAATTGTAAGGATCTCCACTGTTGCTTTTAGTAATTTTAAAATTGAATAAAATAGTAGTTATCCTTGCCGATTGATTTACATGTGATAGATAAGTTTTTTTCTTTTATATGTTTTTACAATCTTACACTCTTGTTGATTGGGCTTTTTCGTTCAATTTTCTTTTTGAATTGATCGGAAAAGAAATCCCTAATGTCGGTATCGGTCAGTATTGAGTATCTGTCGGTATCGGATCGGGACATGCCAAATCGTATCGGTATTAGCCGTATCAGATCGGTATCGGCCGATCCTGCAAACTATGGTACAAACCACACAACCAATTGCAAGGATGAAGAGAAGACGGGGGGTCGATCCCACTTCATAATCATGCAGGACCAAACTAATCTACGATATAGGTTTTTTGTTCAGGAAGCCAGATGCATGATGTAAATAAAGACGAGATTTTACCAGATTCTTGACTGGTAGGTGAAGAAGAAGAAGTAGACAAACGACAGCGAGCGAGCAGATATTCACTGGCAGCAGCATATGAGAGGCTGGTGATGAAGTATGTAATGCTTTTACTTTGCATGAGAGTGCCATGGATGGCCACCAGACTGATGAGTTCCAGTTAAAGGTGACGAGGTTTCTTAGAGCATCATAGTAAGGCTCATCCCAATTTCTAGATTCTAGATTAAAAATCTAGGAGCCCATTTTGTATAATAGTAAGGTTCAATTAGAGCGGCACGATGCTTACGTTCCAGCCACATGAACATAGGTTGGACCTCATAATTTCTACCATTCAGAATGTAGGAACTCATTTTGTAGAATAGTAAGGTTCAATTTGGAGCCCCAATTTCTAGATTTTATACTCTTTTTTTTTGAAAAAAAAAAAATATATGGCACCTAGGTGTATCCACTCATCTCATTTGGTTCTCAAGATTTTTTTTTAATATTCTAATACAAATCCAACCCATTCTACATTTATTTTTTGTTTACAAATTTGGTGGTCAAGATGCATTGAGAGAACTAGGATTGCCAAACCAATCCACTTTTCTATGAATAAGAAAGAGTTCATATACATATAGCTATCTATTGACAGGCAATGCAAGAAATTGTAGCTCATGTTGAATGACAAAATGCTTAGCAAGCAGAGAACTGCCACTATATCATGTTTCACTATCCCCTACCATACATGAATATTAGGGTTCTACATTTTGCTCAATCTGATAGTGGAAAGACACTACCAACTTATCCATTTATCTTTCAAACTGCACTTGGCTTACAGATTAAAGCTTATCCACCCCTTTGTTGCCATATAGCTCTAGTGGCGGCTAGCTATGTTGTGAAAAGCGCGCTTAAGCGAGATTTGGCATTTGGACGTCTCGCTTAATAATTTTTCGTCTCAGAACCGAAATTAGCGCTTTATTGCAAGTGTCGCTTAGTAACGCCTTGTTTAACGATTTTTTTGATTTTTTTTTATATATAAACCGACCCGAAGTTTTTGTTATTTACATAGTTGGATAGTTGAGAAACTTTAAGTAGAAACTTTAAAGACTTGGCTTTTATGTTTGATGATAATTTGATAGTTGAGAAACTTTAAGTAGAAACTTTAAAGACTTAGCTTTTATGTTTGATGATAATTTGATGACTATGTAGTATGTATGCGTTGTGTGGCTTGTAGTTTGCATTTTGATTTTAGTATTTATATTGTTACTTTGTTTGATTGATGATTGGTATTGTTATTCATGCATATACTAGTAGAATGGTATGAAAAAAAAAATATTGAAATTTATGTGTATATAGAGTATTTTACATGTATGAGGGAAAAAAGAAAAAAAAAATTGAGGCGTCAACTAAGCGCTATTAAGCGAGACGACGGCCTCGTTGCATCGCCTCGTCTCACGCTTAATATAACATAGACAACTAGCATGTGAAAATATAATGCATCCTGTCCGGATGGATTTGATTCCATGGGAAAGCGGATTATTCCTTTAAATTAACGATGGAAGGTAAAAAAAAATAAGAATGCACACAAAACATGTCATATCAAGTTACAAATTAATATGAGGTTTGTCATTTTTCTCAACCATGAACAGAAAGCTACTGCATCCTCTGAATCTACTTTTACCTTTGCGCCAAGGATATCACAATCAAGCAAATATGCAACCTCAGCAGAAACACAGGATTTGTGAAGAACTAATAGTAGTATTAAATGTGCAAGATACTAAAAACAAAGAATGCAGAAATAACAAAATCACATAGTTGATGACTTACAATTATACAACATTGCATAGTTAATGACCTTCAAATATTGCACCAACTAGTTACGAAAAATAGAAACTAATTCACGGAACCCATGGATTCCGATTAATATGTTAGTTATCTATATTTTGAGAAATAGGTCTGAGTATGGATACAAAACAAACCTTACAAAGTTTATTAGGAGAAACTTTTAGTAACAGAAGATTGTAATTATTTGCCAGGACATAAAGTTCAATTTAGATAGTAATTCACCTGCTTCTGGTGGTTCAACGAAGCTCTCCATGCAGCAGTTTGTTCAGTTTTTCTCATTGATCGACCATGTTTCCTGAAGCTGGCACCAGTTGCTGTATTCTAGATAACAGCTTCGTGGTGTCAACCATAGTCTACATTGATACCGTTGTGCACTGGTGCGGTTAGTGGATTTTGGACTTCTTGGGCCAATGTGGGGTTCGGGCCAAATGTTTAAGCCGAGCCCTCCGTCTTGGGCTTCTTCGCCTTATGGGTGAGCATTCGGTTAATTCAGTTCAAACCAAACCGACGAAAACCGAATTGGACCAAAAACATAATAAGCAAAACCGAAAACGAACCGAAATGGCCCATAACCGAACCAAACTGAACCGAATTAAATCGGTTTGGTTTTCTGTTTATTCTATTTTTTGGTTTATTTGCGTTTTTATTTATATATATATATATATAAACTAAATTTTCTTATTCGGTTTTGGACCGAAACCGAATAAGAAAATTTAGTATATTCAAAACCGAAATCGGACCGATTTTTTTTAAACCGAACCGAATCTCTTATTCGGTTCGATTTTCGGTCCAAAACCGAATAATGTTGACACCTACTTCGGCCCCTGCGTCAAAATGACCATGCATGTGCTTGGTTGGACGTTCCTCTGATGCTCAAATGAGGAAGGAAACTGAAGAGGAAAGCGAGAAAGGGGAATAAACTTGTATTCTTACATAAGAGGATTACATAGTAACGTTCAAAAGCCATACTTGATTTTGGAAAGAAAATATAAACTCTATAATGCTAATGAATTATGTGTATTATTTATGAGCCTTGATTGACGGAAATATTTGTGGAATTGTTGTGACCGTTGTGTTATCATTTTGAGATGACCCTAAAGAGGATCGTTGTGTACGAGCATTGGCTCGACAATTGTTGGATAGTGGACAGTGATGGTATTGTAGAATTCATTATACGTTGCATGTTCTATTATGCTATGCATTTTGTATGTTTATAGCTAGGTCATGGACAACTTGTGCATTAAGTTCCTCGAACATTGTCTGGGTTCCAGGATCGTGTTGACCTAGGAAAAATATTATGTTTTCATAAGGTGAAATTGCACGAGTATTACGAGTGGGACTAGCTACATGCACCAGAAGGGTGACATTATACAGTTGACAGTAGTCCGTCCGAAATTGGTGAGATAACTATTGACCCTCATATAGTTATGATGCATTTGGCTAACGATGATTTTGAAGGTGCTGTACATCCTAACCCCTTGTTTTGTAGGGAGAGAATTTCGACAGTTTGTACGAATTATGTGAATGATATTTTCTGCATTTCGTTCCTTATAAATATGTGGTCTTTGGTTTGAATGGAGGAGAAGGAAAATGGTTTGAAACTATATGTAAATAAGATAAGAAAATATTATTCAAAGAACTTAGAGGCTAAAAAAGATCATATAATAATATATGTGAACATGATTACTGTGTTTAATTAATGTACCACTCACTAGTACATCCTCATAAACTGACCCTCATCCTTACAAGTGCGAGAAATACTTCGGAGTCTCTAAGACACTACAAGCTTTCCTTTTTCAGTTCTTCACTTTTAGATTTATTTGAAGGTATTATTTTATTTTCTAATAAAAGGACATGATGTATGGGAACTTGTTGCTTTATTTTTATTCATGGATTGTAACCCATAATGTTTTATTTCTTGAAAAGAAATTCCGTTCCGCTGCGAATGTAATTCGATTATATTTAAATATCTTCATGTTATGATTCAATGTTCTATTAATTCACTTGTGACAATCTTGACATGGGATGTTTACCGGAAATTCTTATATTCAAAGCCTTGTGCAAGTTCAATTAGACTTGTAAGACATCGCGTCCTATTGAACTCATATTTTGGAATCGAGGCATGGCACATTTGTGGTACTTGCTATTAGGAGTTGAACCCTCTGATTTTGTTTAGTCAGATCTCGTAGCGAAGATCGAGAATCTTACGACTTATCTCATGATGTCTCGCATGAGGAGGAATGCGCCATGGGAGCGTGAGTTTCCACTCCTTCTACTCTACCAAGATTTATGGTATTGGCAAATCCATGTAACGTCGTTAAACACATAAAAATTATCGCAAAAAATGATTAACAACATAATCGACGATGTTTTCTGTGGGTTGCGTGTCTGCTTTGCAAAACACAAAAACGCCATTGATCGTCGCCATAGCAAATTAATTTGCTATGTCGCTCAACGTTACTAATTCAGCGACTTTTTTTGGTGTTTATTAAAAATGTCGTCAAGTCAACAATGTTTTATACGTCGTTTCGCAAACTCAACAACCAATCACGACATTTGTTTTTGTATAGCGATGTCCATGATGACATGGCACAGTCTGTCATGTCCGCATAGCAGTAATGTCTTTGCAACGTTCAGCGACTAAGATCTTTTTTCAGATGTTTTGCTACACATTGCTAAATTTACCATATAACGACGTTGATACGACGTTTGGCGACGTTCTGATACTAATTAGCGACGTATACTGCTACGCTAAACATTGTAGAGACGTTTTTAAATACAAAAAATCGAAATTTTTTTTTTAAAGCATCAAAATTTGATACAGTAGTCATGAATGTAGTAACATCCTAGAATAGAAAGTAACGAATATAAAGAAACACAATGGTATCCCTAATTTAATACAATAGTCATGAATACAACAATTTACATGGAAGATACAAATAGGGTCGGTACATAAACTCATATATGGTGGAGAGATGTATGCTAGTGTTCTAAGCAAATCACTAACTCAGTGCAAGCTACGACACCCTCAGCTCTGTAAAAACGCTCCATCGACTGGATGCCTGCTCCGTAATGTTGCACTATAACGCTTGGATCAACTCTACAAAATGACACACCGTCGACTAAGTGAGCTCCACAATATTGTGCTCTAGCGCCTCAAAACGTGTCGTTAAGGTCGGCTCGTTCGACTAGGGCTAGGGCTCCGTCTGTGACATCGCCCAGAGAAAGTCATCTCGAAGAGACGCAATCGATCACTCAAGGGCCTCCAAGACTCGTACCGACTCCTGTGAATGTTGGGTGGCCCTCGAATGCGCATTAGTAGAGGAGGGAGATCTGGAGGTCTATTTTACTATACAGGTGGTGTACAATCTCGTACCGTAGCACGTACCCCTCTGAAGACCACAAGTTGTAGTCTTCCACAACTCATCGTCTGACAAATCTGGGGGAGTGGCTGCGAGGAAGTGCCAGCCTCTCCCTCGCCTATACACAACATGTTGTGTTGCCGCCTCATAGAGTCTAATAAACTCTTCCTACATTATATAATATCTCGATAAGCTTACTAATATCTACACAGTCCTACATTTAGTAACTAATATCTACATAACCTAACGACTATATGAATCTACTTGAATATTTTCTAAGGCAGATGAAAAAAAAAAGTACATTGGTTTTGCAATACTTATGTAGCTCTGGGATGCCCTATCGTCGTTGAGCTTTTCGTCCTTACTATAGGGGCGAGGAAGACAATTACCATAGTAGCATCCTCTCCCTTTTTGCACCTAAAAAATATTAATATTATTAAACTTATATATATATATATATATATATATATATATATATATATATATATATATATATATATATATATCCTAATTAAAAATATACCATGCGACGGAAATGCTCCGTCAACGGAATCAAGCCACCACACCATTTGCGATCTTCTTCCTAGCTGCCTTTGCTTTCTGCGATCTCTCATTGTATTTATCATCATCAAATCTATCCCTCGGTACAATCCACTTCTCAAGCGTGATCCATTCTTTGATTGTTTGCCTCTCATGCGAGCCTGATACTTCTGATCAATTATGGCATCCCGAATTAGTTTTGCAGCAACTGCTTGGAATATGTCTTCGATCTTTTCAACCCGGTGTGGTGGCCAATAATACATTTTTTTTCCAAAACATAAGATAATAATAAGTTATGTTATATGAATAATGAAAACTATATATACAATCACTAAATTGACTTATACCTTGAACTGCTCGAGCCATAAAGCCTTCCTTTCTTGTAGAGCATCAATATAGTTGATCCAAGGACCACCATAGTTGTATCTTAGAAATCTGTCTAGTGCTCTCTAGACAGCTGATGTAGTGTGTAAACCCCCTATTTTTTTTAGATTTTAGATTTAATTATTGGTATTATGATTTACTAAGATTAAGGGAGTATTTTATGTATTTTTTAGCTAATTATAATAAATATATATTGATGGATTGATATTTATGTATATTTAATTAATTACAATTATTGCACAGAAAATATATTTTTGGGTGTACAACTAATATTAGAGTATTGTAAAATTTTTCTGGATTTAATTGAGGTTCAAAACTATTTTTAGATAGCTATTTACATATATATTATAAATATAGATAATTATTAATTATTAAAACCAAATTAAACCAACCCTAAATCCTAAACCTAAACCCGTAAACCCTAAACCCGGCTACCCGAAATCCATTTCCCATTCGTCAATAGTAACCACCCCCTACTGTAACCGAAAACCCTTCGGCTACAGCCCCCGACCCCCTCTGTTCAAACCTCCCCGACTCCCTCTCTTCTCATTCCGAAACCCCCTTCACACCCCTATATATATATATATATATATATATATATATATATATATTTATATATATATATATCTCCCAAGACCACCCCCTCAGTCATCTCCCCGACCACCACCGACCATCTTTGACGTAGTTGACCGCTGCTGCAAGCAGAGCCAGAAATTGCGAACAGCACAGTGAGGTACCTTTCTTTCCACCTCTGTATCTCCCTACACAGTAAACCAAATAACGATCCGTCGAATCCTACGTGAAGACCACATGACCCCCTTGAACCCTATTTAATTAGTTTAGCATATCGTGTCCTTTGTCGATCGCAAATTGTGACACAAAATATGAAAAAATAAATTAATTTTAGGAACATGAACTGTTCCAACCTCCCATGTTCGTGTCTAATTTTCTTCCATCCTAGTTAATATTTTAAAATTCTACTTGAACAGACTTCTGGACAACATAACCGACTTTTAATCTCATTAATTAGTTTAATTTATTATATTTTACATACTGCTGTTTATTCAGCGTTGAAATCTGTCAAAAAACTTGATTTCTTAAACCCAAATTTTCTCGATACAGGATGCATCCCGTTAAACGAAGTGACTTCGTCGTGTGCGAATTGCACCGAAAGGTGCGTATCATCAACGCAGATGCGTAGGATTTTGCGAAAGTTGATTTGCATGTGCGTGCACACCGAAATCAACGCATATTCGTCAAAAAATACCGTATCAGCCTGTTCTGACACTTGTCATAATTTCGTGTGTGCTTGTCTTTCGCAACAAAACTTGCGCTATCGGATTCGCAGCGTTACGCTGGTCCTGTGACCCAAGTTTGGTTCGATTCTGAGAACGTTGACGAAATACCGTTTCGCGGGCCCCACGGTTCTACTTGACGGACGATTTCCTGATCGGCTCATCGGAATCCAATTCTGGACGTTCCGTTGGGTTCGTATCATCGTTCTGGACTTGTAGACACTAAGTTTGACAAATTTGGAAAACTTTATCTCTGGCACATTTTTTGGTGCTAAGTGGGCCATATGTGGATCCCGCTTTGGCCCAAAACTGTCAATTCTTTTTCTGTATTCAAATTGGACTTATGGGTAGTCAATCCTAGCTATTTCAAGTATTCTGAGAGTAATGGTGATGTTTGTTTCAGCATCCGGAGACGTACTTGGAGATTCTACTTTTACAGGAGCAACTGACGAAGTTCATAACCCAGACAAGTGTACATTGCCAAACTTACAGAGATCCTGTTATATTATTTGCTTGTGTTCTTTATATTATATTATATTATATTATATTATATATATATATATATATATATATATATATATATATATATATATATATATATATATATATATATATATATATTTCTATGATATACCTGTTCAACCTAGGACCGTGAGACGTTGTTCATCGTCCGAACAAGATTCAGGTGTCGACGCCGTACACGGAGTTGTGTAACGTCATTTAGAGAGTTGATTCCACGATCCTATTTTTGCGTGCTTGATTTACCAAGTACGTCATACCGTATGACACTATTTCATGTGACATAATCTTTTCTTGAGTTATTCATGGTGATTCTGTATAGGCTTACAAGATTCGTGATATGAGACTTGCATATATAGAGATATCATTATGACTCTCTATATTTGCTAGAGGTCATGATCTTGCGTGTTATGGACATGAGACATCGTGGCCATGGGACGTGAGGTTATATTGGGTGGGGAGAGACACACAGGCTACAAGCTGATTATTTATATATATATTATACTACTGGTGGTGTCTTAGACTCTGTCTCAGATCTTTGGCACATATACTGGAGTCGTGATACTACTTGTTTTGGCACATATACTGGTGTAGAAGCATGAAAAATACGCCGGATAACTATACGCAACTTATTGGTGCGAGGCAGCGTAAAGAGATGACCTCAGGGCCATCAAGCAGGCAAGTCAAGAGCTTCTCGGGACCATCCGCGTAAGTGCAGTATGTCCGGGCCGCCTCAGAGCGTAAACCAGAGGGCTTCGTCGCCTATATGGCGTAAAACACATCCGCTTTCAAATGCGGTATTAAAGCGTACGAGGAACGCTTCGTGCTCCCCGAGATGAACCTGTCAGACCCTGCAATGAACCTGACGTCTGAACTTCTAACAAAAGGATACGGCTCGGCTACCCAGACGACGGCTATAATGATAGCACGGCACTGCGACCCAGGCTGTCAGTTACCGCCATCTCCCTCGCGTAAACTACTTTTACATAAACGAGGGGATATGCTGCCTTGTTTTACACAGGCAGACATGAGCTGTTTACACTCCGCAGTAGACAAACCGCCTGTCACGTCAAAAGCGGCGCTTTGTACAGGGCTCGAGGCACGTCTCTGCGATTGGTGCACAAGGCGGTGACAGTCTTCTCGAGGCACGTCTCTTCGCCTGATGCTCAGAACGGGGGCAGGCCTTCAGAACACGCCTTCGCAATTAATGCACAGGATGGTGGCAGATCTCTGCATTTAATGCGAGAGATTTGATTATATCTTCAAAAGCCGTGATTCCGGCTAAAGACATCCACGTCAGCACTCAGCACATTGCGTAGTGGTTTCTACGCCTCCTCAGCTGTTATGCTCTCAGGGCTTCTACGCCTCCTCAGCTGTTATGCTCTCAGGGCTTTTACGCCTCATCTGCTTCTATGCTCTCTCGGCTTCTACGCCTCCTCAACTTCTATGCTCATTCGGCTTCTACGCCTCCTCAGCTTCTATGCTCATTCGGCTTCTATGCCATCAGGCTTCTATGCCTACCTGGCTTCTATGCCTATTTGGCTTCTATGCCATGGTGACAGACATTGGCTTTTACGTCCACCTCTTCTACACGGAGGATACCTACCTACGTGGCTTTTACGTCGTGATCTTCGTAGCAACAATACGCGTTGTGTCCCTTAGTTGGACCCGCGTTATACGCTCATTCAAAGGATCATCTATACGCAGGCATTGGTTATTTTAACCGTCGTGTAAAAGGGTGCTGTATTGTCCACTCCTCGGTTTTTACACCAACTGAGTGGTCACTGTCATTAAAACTCTATAAATAGAGACCTCTATCTACAGAGGAACAGGTCGAAGAAATTGATCAACGATCAGACTTCTGAAAAGGAGATCGGATAGGGTCAAGAAAAACAAGGAGAGAGAGAAGAGATCAAGAGAGAGAGAGAGAGAGAGAGAGAGGAATCCGGAGCTCAGGCAAAGGGTAGGGATCGACGACCTTGGCATCGTGCATCCACCCTCTTTTGCAACCTTCGAAGCTACCTCCTGTCTTCTACGGTACTTCTTCACCATCGTGTGGTCCAAGGGCTAAAGTGATCGACTGCAGATCAGACACCTATAGCAATTTATATCCAGATTAAATAAATTGTACTCCCACATCCTCGTATAGGATTACATTGTACAAGTTTGTTTGTAAACAAAAGAACACGGGTCTTGTATAAACCCCGTCTTGAATACATCTTTCATTCTTTTCGTTTTCTACCACAAACAAGATGGCGACTCTGCTGGGGACGTCTTTCTCTTCTGATGAGGAAGTAATTGCTCAACACAATGCGGTATCTATAGGAACCGTGAAGAAGACACTGGTCGTCCAATTCGACCAGTCTGCCTACGAAGACATGCTTCGAACCGGGGGTAGCTCTCACCCTCTCTCCGTCCAAAACAACAGGAAGCTGCACAAGGTCTGGATGCCCAAGACATCCTCTACCATTCCTGTGGACTCTCCGATCTCTCCGATCTCTCCGACCAATGAGGTTGTAGCATTGCTCCCTCCGTGCCCTACACGTAAAATTCAGTCTCCCGCTATGCGCGGTACAGACAAAACTTCGGGCAAAGCCTCAGCGCTAACCCAGAAGTATCCACTGCGCTCTACGCGTAGAAACCAGTCTCCCGCTACGCGCGGTACAGACAAAACCTCGGGCAAAGCCTCAACGCTGACCCAGGAGTATCCACTGCGCTCTACGTGCAGAAATCAGTCTCCCGCTACGCGCGGTACAGACAAAACTTCTGATGATGCCTTAGCGCCAAATCGGAAGTACAAGTCACGCTCCGCACGCAAGACGACATCTGACCTCTACGGGGAACCAGATGAGCACTGTGATCTCTGCGAAGGGAAGCAAGCGGCAGAGTATTCAACTCCTCGGCCTTTTCGCCAGCGAAGGGACAATCTGCATATCCTCCGGATTACGCGAGAAGCCGATGGCCGGCTGAGGACCTCTTCAGCTTTACGCCCGTTTGAGCAAAACTCCAAGTTACGCCAGGCGAAATCCCTCGGCGTAAAGCGAGCTCAAAATGCGGAGAGGCACCCTCCCCAAGGGTTATCCGCCACCCAGATGGCCAACCTGTTATACACATGTGGCACATCAAGAGCCATAGTGCCCAACCTCCGCATACCAACTGACGAGAACAGAAGAAACAAGAAATCGTCTTCTTCCGCAATTCCTCTTGACCTGCACAAATATCTAATCCAGAAGCGTAAAGAGAGGGAACCTTCCAATATGTCTATTACGCCTCCTGGCGAGCACTGTTGTAATAGTCATAGGGTTGTGATTAACTGCTGCTACTCTAAAGCGAGACGATCGGTTTTCGACCGGTTAAGCTACTCTCTGTCTTTCCAGGAAAAGGAGCCCGCGCATGCATCTGTGAACATGGCCTCACACATGCCTAGACGAGGTTCGAACTCAAGACGTCATCCCTCCAGGCCTCCGAGCCGAAGGAGGTTCAATGAGCTCCTCAGGAACGCTGAAGCCGGGGTGTTCCAAAACACTCGTGCAAGGTCACGACAACCAGCTTCGTCCTTTTCTAATTCCGACTCCGAGGGCCGCCAAGCCCCCGAATCAGATGCTGAAAGTATAGAGTCGACTTCTACAGCGACCTATACTAATCCTTCAATGACACCAAGGGAGATGGGAGTTTACGCCGTTGAAGATGAACGCGAGGAGGCTTCACCATCAGGAAACGCGGAGCAACGCATCACTACGCTGGAGACATCTCTGAAACAAATGCAATCCATGATGGAAAACATGCACCAGATGATGCTAACTCAGCACGCAACTGCCATGGCTCAAGCATCGATCCCGCCAACTCAGATACGTGTGGGGGTGGACTTGCCACCATCCAATCCAAGCCAAGGACCTGCTCTAGATCAAGAGTCGGCGGATCCTCCGCTTTCGGAGAATATATTGCCTCCCATTGGAGTCACAATACAACCAACTCCGCACCACCCCGTAGTCCCGCTTTCAATAGAAAATCCGATGCAGGCAGTACGGGAGTTGAAAGCCCAGTTTGACGTCTTGAAGCACAAAGATCAGCTCAAGAAACTGGGAATCAACCAGCCTTACCCAGCTATCTGGGAAGAGGTCCCTTTCCCTCCGAGGTACAAACCTCAGACCATGGCCCTGTTCGAGGGGAAGACGTCACCAAGTCAATACATGAACTATTTCAGTATGATGACGGTGTTGCTGTAAGGGAACGACGCCCTCCTCACTCGGGTGTTCAAATATTGTCTCTCGGGAGTAGCCTATCAGTGGTACCGTAGCTTGGCGGACAACTGCATCACTTCCTTCGAGGACTTCAAAGCTTTATTCTTCACGCGATTCTACGAGGGAGGAATGGACATGTCCATGTCCTCTCTCATCGAAGTCAAGCAAAGAGAAAAAGAGGACGTTCGCACCTTCATCGAGCATTTTCGTCAGGCCACCTTACAGATGCCTCCAGGAGTTTCAGACTCTGCATTGGTAGACATTTGCAGGAAGAACCTCCTTCCCGTGGTCTCGGTGTTCACAGGACCATATCAGTTCCGTGATTGGCCCTCGTTCATCCTCTCGGCCGTAGCCGCTGAAGACAACAGTCGCAAGGCGCGCGACAATGGCATCATGATCTCCGCCTCTGACAGAGGCAAGAAGTCACCTACCAGTAGCGACCATCCTCGTGGTCCAAAAGGGAAAGAAGCTCTGACGGTCAATACGTCCAGACAAAAGATGGCGGCAACCACGCAGACGAGACCAGGGACGTCCAGGCCCGTAGAAGTCTACTCCTTTGACGACGAGGATATCCCGAGTATATTCGAGTGTCTCGTCAAAAGTGGCAAGATCACCCTTCCGGAGTTGAAGCGGCCCCAAGAAGTCGGCAGTACTAACGACCCCAAATACTGCATCTTCCACAGATATGTGCATCACCCGACAAAGGCGTGTTACATACTGAAAAGGAAGATCCAGGGTTTGATCGATGCCAAAGCCATAACTCTGCACAACACTTAGAAGACGGTCACGGCCAACATGATCTCTCTACAGTTTGGCAATCTGCCTCCCCAGGAGGTCCCGAATGGTATTGCGCCTATCTCTCGGACAACGATGAACATCGTCAATCTCCCTCCAGCTAGGGGTCAAAATCACGACCTGGTACCCCTAACCACCCGGCGGGGCGAGATCATGTGGGTTCATCCGGATTTGGTGTCAGAGCTCGGGAAAGAGTCTAATGCTACTAAAGCTGCGTCTAGAAAGAACTCCAAATGCAAACCATGCCATATGGTTGCGACTTCTTCACCATCAGACGAAGACGAGGTACTAGCCGCAACCCGTTCAGGGAGAGCTAACCTCAATGACTACGAAGCAAATCAGGAAGGTGCACCGGCGGATACTTCAGCCACCAAACCTTCGGGACCCGAGTTCGTCATACCAGAGACCGGTCCTGTAAGGCCGACTTCAACGGACAAGGGGAAGCAGAAAGAAGTTCGCTTTGATAAACCTGTGAAAAATATCCCTAACAAAGGTTTAGAGAAGCCATACAACTTCGACATCCTGGCCCAACTGGCTAATACACCAGCCAGGCTGTCCATCTTCGAGCTACTCAGGCTCTCCCAGGACACTCGTCTAGCCCTGAGTGAAGCACTAATGCAGGCGGAGGCATGCTTGACCCAGCTCAAGTCCCCCGACGAAGAACCAGTAGCGTGTCCCCAGTGCCACAGTGTGATGGAGGTGGTGCCAAATATCACTTTCACTCAAGACTCCATGCTATTAAAACATAACAGGCATGACAGGCCCCTCTATTACACCGGGTACGTCGGCTCCATGGAGGTCGACCGGATTCACATAGATCCGGGATCGTCAATCAGCATCATCCCTCACAGTCTGCTCAGACCGCTGAGAATCCCTACCAGCGAATTAGCTTTCACCACCACCACGATCGTGGGTTTCAACGCTGGAAGAAGTAAGCCGTTGGGGAAAATTCGTCTAAGGATCCAAATTGGCAACCTCAGATCGGTAGCCACATGTTACGTCATCGATTCAGAGGTATCCTACAACATTTTGCTGGGAAGACCGTGGATCCACGACCACAACATCGTTCCTTCAACCCTACATCAATGCCTTAAATATATAGACGCACAAGAAACAGTACAAACGGAGGTTGCTGACCTAAACCCGTTTAAAGGAATAGAATCCTACTATTCCGACGCCGTGTTGTACTCTCAAGACCACACAAAAGAGGTGTCAGGCGAGGCAGAGAAGGAATCCCACCGGGAGCCAGAAGAACCCTCTGCCGCACTACCCCTGTCAATCAGGGTAAAGGGACGAACCACTCGTCCAAGAGCCATGGAACCTATGGCTATCCACCTGAACAAGTCCAGGTCAGGAAAAGGGGGTGATCCTCTCGTGATCACTTTGAACCAGAAGCTTCCTCCCTTGGTCATCAACCTTCGGCGCAACAGGCAGCCGACTGATGTAAATGCAACCAGGAATGGAGTTCCAGATGATAATAAACATCCTCTTTTCCAGTATGTCAACGCTCCGATTCCGAACCAGGAATCCTCTCCCCATGACGATATGGAACCTATAGCACAAAAATTCTTGGCAGCTATGGATTCCTATCATCCGTACATATGGGAGGCGACATCATCATCCAATGTCATCACGGCATACGGACCGCAAGAGGACTCTATCTTCCTTGTCCCGCCCACCTGCAGCAGTCAGCGTACAATAGTCTTCGGCCGCGAGCGCGATCAACCGACTGTCCAAGAAGATTCTTTCAATGACGATACTGGGAGAATGCAGGTTCACCAATACAGCTCACAGGCATTGAGGATCATGCAAAACATGGGCTACGACTTGAAGCAGAAACCAGGCCTCAACTACGGAAAGGGCAGACGAACGCCACTGTTCGGCAGTCCCCGCTATCAACAAACCCGTTTCGGGTTAGGATATGCCACCTCCTCCAAGTCAAGCAAGGATGTCCTTTCCTCCTTTCGAGATGGCTCGTCGCCCTCCGACTCACCTGATGCTCTCGAACAAACATTATCAGTAAATATGGTAGTGACAGATCCCTTCGAAGCAGACGAACCAGAGTCTGAGCCGTTTGAAAATGACTCTTGGGCTCAACAAATGGATACACAATGGGAATTCTGCTTCGAGCAGAGAGAACCTCCCACTGAAGATGAAGTTATCCAGATCGACGTTGGGGATACACTCTCACCAAGACCGATATTTATCAGTAACAATCTTTCCCCAGCTGAAAGGAAAGAGGTTATTCGACTGATAAAAGAATACATCGACGTCTTTGCGTGGAATTACGAGGATATGCCAGGACTTGATCCAAAGATGGCTACCCACAAGCTCAACATATTGCTCGATTCAAAGCCTGTAAAGCAGCACCAGCGCCGGTTCCGCCCGGATATGATGGACGCCATTGAAGCCGAAGTCAAGAAGTTGATAGCCTGCGGTTTCATCCGGGAAGAACAACATCCCGACTGGGTCGCCAACGTTGTCCCAGTCATGAAGAAAAATGAGAAAATACGCATCTGCATCGATTACCGAGATCTGAATACAGCCTGCCCCAAGGATGAGTTCCCTCTTCCCATCACAGACATCATGATCGACAACACCTGCGGTTTTGAACGCATATCTTTCATGGACGGATTCTCAGGGTACAATCAGATCAAGATGCATCCTGGGGACGAGAAGCATACCGCCTTCTGGACACCACTAGGGGTATATTGCTATACAGTAATGCCCTTCGGGTTGAAGAACGCCGGGGCAACATACCAACGAGCTATGAGTAACATATTCCATGAGCACTTACGCAAAACAGTGGAATGTTACGTAGACGACATAGCTGTCAAAAGCCGCCTCAAAGGTGATCACGTTCGAGACTTAAGGACGGTGTTCGAGTTAATGCGCCAACATCAACTCAAGATGAATCCTACGAAGTCCTTTCTGGGTGTATCTAGCGGCAAATTCCTGGGATTTGTCATTACCGCCAAAGGCATACAAGTGGACCCTGATAAAGTCCAGGCCATCGTAGGAATGCGACCGCCCCGCAATCTGAGGGAACTTAGAGGATTTCAGGGACGTCTGGCTTACATCCGGAGATTCATATCCAACCTCTCTGGAAGATGTCAGCCTTTTTCTCGCCTCATGAAGAAGGGTGTATCCTTCGTATAGGACGAAGCCTGTCAACAAGCGTTTGACGATATCAAACGCTACCTCACTCATCTGCCAGTTCTGGTGCCTCCCGTCATAGGAAGACCGTTCTTCCTATACGTTCGAGCAATGGACCATGTCTTGGGAGCTCTTCTTGCGCAGAAGAACGATGTAGGGCATGAACAGGCTATCTACTATCTAAGTAGAATGATGATAGGAGCCGAACACCGGTACAACCCAGTGGAGAAAGAATGCTTGGCTCTGATGTTCGCTATCCAGAAAACGCGGCACTATGTCACTGGCCAGACTATCCATATCGTCTCCAGGATCAACCCTCTTCGAGTATATTTGAGCAAGCCAAGTGCTCTTAATTCCAGACTCGCAACTTGGGCGATGCTGTTAACACCATATGACATGGTATTCGTCCCCCAGAAGTCCATCAAAGGCCAAGCATTGGCCGACTTTCTAGCTGCTCATCCGATCCCGGAGACCTCCAAGTTGTACGAGGACATCCCTGACGAAGTTGCAGAATGTAATTCCGCGATGGAAAGTGACGCATGGCAACTATTCTTCGATGGTGCCTCCACGACTGGTCCCAAGGGAAGAGTGGTCTCAGGAGTAGGAATCGTCCTGGTTACTCCCGACAAACTCGTCATCTACCGAGCATACTCTCTCAACGAGCCCTGCTCCAACAACGTGGCAGAGTATAACGCTCTACTAATCGGGCTCCAAGTCGCTAAAGAGCTGGGGGTCAAATCTCTGGAAGCTTTCGGAGATTCTCTACTTATAGTCAATCAAGTCAGGGGAATATATGAAGTCCGGAATCTAGATCTCATCCCCTATCACCAAGCAGCGGTCGAGATAGCCATGACATTCAAAGGGTTCTTCCTGGAGCATGTACCTCGATCCCAGAATCTTGAAGCAAATGCCCTAGCCAGTCTAGCCGCAGATTTAGCTACTCCTATAAGAAGGCAGAATTCGATAATCCTTCTTAACAGAGATTTATTCTGTGTGAAAAACAACTCTCACATAGAACGCAGCTACGCTGCACACGCCGATCCTCCCAGAAGAGATTGAAAGAGTCCCTTTATAGATTTCGTGGCATACGGAATCTTGCCGGAGGATCCTAAAGAAGCAGTATCCGTCAAAAGACGATCTTTACGCTTCTACTTCGATGCATCTTCATAATGCCTATATCGCCGGACCTATGACGGACTGCTATTGAGATGTCTCTCTGACGACGAAGCACAGCAGGTTACCCGTGAAGCTCACGACGGCGTATGCGGAGCGCATCAACCCGGTCCTAAGCTACAGGATCGTATCAGGAGAATGGGCTATTACTGGCCCACTATGATCACAGACGCGATCAACTATGCAAGACAATGCAGAGCCTGTCAGGTCCATGAAGACTTCATACATCAACCGTCTGAATACCTACATCCTACGGTTGCATCCTGGCCTTTCGAAGCATGGGGTATGGATGTCGTCGGTCCTATTCACCCGTCTTCTTCCAGAGGTCACCAGTTCATACTGGCCATCACGGATTACTTCTCCAAATGGGCAGAGGCGATCCCTCTTGCTGAGGTAAAAGCGTCTAATGTGATCAGCTTCATCAAGCATCACGTCATCTATCGCTTCGGGGTACCTCGGAGGATAATTCACGACAATGGGTCTCAGTTCACCAGTCAAGCATTTTATCGATTTTGCGATAAAAATCGAATACATAATATTGTCTCTACGGCGTATTATCCAGCTGCTAATGGTTTGGCGGAAGCTTTCAATAAAACCATTTTCAAACTCTTGAAGAAGTTCGTCTCTTCGAACAAAAGAGATTGGAATGAGAGACTGGGCGAATGTCTCTGGGCATACCGCACAACGGTACGAACACCGACAGGTTGTACTCCATTCTCACTGGTCTACGGGAGCGAAGCAGTTCTCCCCATTGAAATCCAGATCCCGTCACTCAGGATAGCCGTGGCTAACGAACTGACTCAAGAAAAGAATGACCTTTTAAGGCTTCAGGAGCTAGAAGGATTAGACGAGAAACGCCTCCAAGCTCAACAGCGCATCGCGCTCTACCAAGCACGCATTTCCAGAGCTTTCAATCATAAAGTAAGGGAAAGAGTGTTCAAAGTCGGCGAGCTAGTTCTAGCCGTAAGAAGGCCGATGATTCTTACTCACAGGAGTAAAGGCAAATTCCAGCCCAAATGGGAGGGTCCTTATGTGATCGAGACAACGTTCTCAAATGGCGCTTACAGGTTAGCCCAGCCTAATGGAGACCTGTTAATAGCTCCTATCAACGGCAAATTCCTGAAGAGGTACTATGCTTAACCTCCTCTGCTCAATTGGAATATAGCGAAAACCTCGATTCTGACAAAACTACTTCCAAAACAAAACTAGTTGGGTCGTATTCTATCATGTCCATATAACCTCTGAATAGATACGTTCGACTAATTTGGAAATGCAATACCTATCATGTCCATATCACCTCTGATAGTATCTTGCCTACAAGCCTTAGTCAAAGCATATTCTATCATGTCCGTATGACCTCTAAATAAGTATGTCCTGCTAAAGTTTCTTGAGAGCCTATCATGTCCATATCACCTCTGATAGTATCTTGCCTACAAGCCTTAGTCAAAGCATATTCTATCATGTCCGTATGACCTCTGAATAAGTATGTCCTGCTAAAGTTTCTTGAGAGCCTATCATGTCCATATCACCTCTGATAGTATCTTGCCTACAAGCCTTAGTCAAAGCGTATTCTATCATGTCCGTATGACCTCTGAATAAGTATGTCCTGCTAAAGTTTCTTGAGAGCCTATCATGTCCATATCACCTCTGATAGTATCTTGCCTACAAGCCTTAGTCAAAGCATATTCTATCATGTCCGTATGACCTCTGAATAAGTATGTCCTGCTAAAGTTTCTTGAGAGCCTATCATGTCCATATCACCTCTGATAGTATCTTGCCTACAAGCCTTAGTCAAAGCATATTCTATCATGTCCGTATGACCTCTGAATAAGTATGTCCTGCTAAAGTTTCTTGAGAGCCTATCATGTCCATATCACCTCTGATAGTATCTTGCCTACAAGCCTTAGTCAAAATATATTCTATCATGTCCGTATGACCTCTGAATAAATATGTCTTGCTAAAGTTTCTTGAGAGTTTATCACGTCCATACTACCTATGATATCACCCTCGCCCAAACCTGTCATTTACATTCCGAAATGATAGGTCTACAAAGTCAGAAAAGAGTTCGCTTTATTTATTCCCAAGAAAGAGCAAAATTACACCGGGAAGCAAACAAAAGAAGGAAGGGTACATCATTGCGGGGGAGCAGTCAGATCGCGAATCAGCTTCGTCAGTGCAGCTATCCTCTCATCCCAGGAAACCAAGGCATCAGCGCGGGCCTGCTCCAGCCGTGCCTCGTTGTCGCCCATGAGGGACAATTCGGCCCTCACCCGACGTACACCCGCACGGGCAGCTTCTACACGATCCAGATCCCGTCGCGCTGCGCTTAATCGACCACTCGCTACATCTAGACCTGCCAACGACTGGGAAGCCCACTCCTCCGCCTGAGCGAGCTTTTCTTTCAACTTGCGGGCCCTCGCTACGTTCCCTTCATGCTCGGATTGGCACTTTAGTTGAAGAGCAAGGACCTCCTCCACGACGGTCCTTCTTTAGTCCGTCTCCAGCTGACGTGTTTGAACGAGTTTATCTAGGCTTTCCATCAGTTTGGTAAACCGCATAGTCAGGGAGTTGTATCTGGACTGGACCTCAGCTTCAATGCCGTCCCGAGTTAGCCGCAGATATTCGTTAATGGGTTGCTCCAAACCATTAACCATCGCCTCCAGGGCATCAGCTACCCCGGTGCCGTCAAAATCCCGGATCGCCTCTATCGGGATCCGAGAGGACTTCTTCAGGCGCTCGAGGTCCAGATTCCTCATTCAGCACCATCGGTATCAGCGCTTTCAAAGTAGCATAGAAGATGCTGGTATATTGCTCGGTCAACGCAGCTAGATCCGATTGGGCGTCAGGAGTGGCCGCATGTAACCTCCGATTTCCAAATTTCCGAAATAATTAGATTTTTAATTTATTTTAAATATCAAGTTTATAAAATATTTTCTCCTTGAGTTTTAGTATTAGATTTTTGAGCAATGTTTGATTTTAGAAGGTGATTTGAAATCTTTTATAAAATTCATTTTTCTAAATGTCGATTTATTATAAAATAAATAGATAAATAATATGTATATATATTACTCTAGCTTCGAATATTTATTGGTTTGAAATCATGAAATTATTGTTTAATAAAATTATTTGAAGGACTAGTTGTTTTCATAATAAATTTTCATATCCATTTTGAAATAGTAAATAAATAAACTACATATTTTCTAGGGTTTTAAAATATGGGTTTAATTAGTAACTAATTTGGAATCAGTTAGCCTTGGAAGCCTCTTAAAACATTTTCTTAAATTGTATTTTTTCTATTAAATTTACCAGTTTACCGTCTCCCATTCACACCCTCATTCCCACATGAAGAACTCATTCATGTATAATCTGGGCCATTCATTAATTGGGCCAATCCTCACCCTTTATCCCACAACCTCTCTCCCTATTTAAAGTCTCTCACCACACCATTCCCAAGAAACCCTAGCTAGCCCTCACAAATTCCCACAAGCCAACAAGCCATCACCATTGATTTGTGTGCTCGTGTCCGTGTGTCCAGCATTACCGTGTCAGCCGTGTTGGCCTCGGGTCCGACCCCGGGTGTCCTACCGTATCCATTCATTTCATGTGTCCAGATTTACAACATTACATGAGATTGTGTCCGACACCATCTGGACACATCCACCTCCATCACAGTACATCATACCTGTGTCCAACACCCGGACACGTCCACCCCATACCACACAGCACCACCATCGTGTCCAGCTCCGGACACGAACCAAAACCCTGACACATAAAGAGAAAACCCTAACCCTAGATCTGAACGTCGTCGAGCCGTGGCCGCCTCGGATCCGTCAACGTCGCCGAGCTTCGACCGCCACCGCCACCGCCACAGCAGAACGCTCGACCGCTGCCGCCTCGACCTTGCGTCACCCATCAGCCGCTTCCTCACCGGAGCCGACGTCGTCGCCACCCGTCCTGTTGCTGCTCTGGCTTAGATCCACCGCCTAGGTCTTCGACCGGTTCCTCGAACCACCGCCGCCGCCCCGAGATGAACGTCGACCACCGCCGAGCTTCGACCACAGCAGATCCGCCGACCGCCGCCGAGCTTCGCTGCCGCCCTGAGCTCCCAGATCCCGCCTCGAAGTCGTCGACCGCCGACGCCACCACCGCGTGACCCCGGCGGACTTCCCCGCGCCGACGCCGGAAAACCCCCCCAACGTGAGCCCCTTTTCTCTTTTCCCTTTCTTCTGTTCTGAGAGTTGGGTTACGGGTTATAAATGTAATTAGTTTAGTAATATAATTAATTAGTTTAGTAATATAATAATTAGTTTAGTTATATAAAATTAGTTAGTTAATATGTAATTAGTTAATTTATATTTAATTAGTTAGTTTTATTTTAGTTTAGTTATGTAAAATTATAAGGGTTTGTGATTATGTAAAAATATAATAATTTTTGGGTTACATTATTTATTAAGAAATAGTTTCAATAATAAAAATTAGTTCAAAAATTTGTTTATTTGGACTGGTAACCGATTTTTACTATAGATATAAAAATATATGATGGCTTTTACATAAATTCTAGATTTTTATAAATAAACTTTTATTTAAAATTATTGTTCAAAATAAATTCAAAATAATTTTCATTAAATTAAGGTGTTACCTTAATTACAAACAAACGACCCTTTCCCCTATTAGCCTGGTATCCTTATCTCGATTTTCGTGCCGAACTCCGATCTTGGACTTCTTTATATAGTTTCTAGCTATTTGGACTGCTCCGGACCCATTGGAACTAACTGCTACTTCAATTGGGATCACCTTGAGGAGGGTGGCATTATGTACATTCTCTGATTAATTATATATATATAAAAATATTTGATTGATATATATATATATATAAATATGTATTTTGGTATATAAGTATTTATATACATATATTTAGTGTATATACACATATACATATTTTGTACAATTACTAATAGGCACTTATATATATATTATATACGTTTTTATTGGTATATACTCTGAGTGTAAATGTGTATTATATACGTATCCCTACTAGATGACCCTAGTTGACTAGAGCCATGCCTGGCATAGCCCTGAGGCCAGTGTATTTCTATTGTGTGTTAGTGTAGCATCTGATACAAGTGATATTATTATATGTTTATAGGACTGTCGGATTCTCCAGACGATACTCTGGGACAGGACATTGGTATTGACAGCTAAGGACCCAAGGCGAGTACATTTTCTGATTAGTTTCTTATTTATGATATCCCCTATGTTCACTGTATCTAGTGTAGATATACATGCCCTTGACACGCTGGTTACACGGATTGGTATACACGGATCTCGTCATGAGATGTTATTCCTTATTCATGGTGTAGCTTGTACAAGACTTTTTCCTTGTTATCTTGTGCATGTACAGACACTGAGACCCGGGGAGATTTGCTACCTCCCTAGGGAATCCCGTGCCATAGCATACCATGATTGGATCTACTATACCAGTCGGGGGTGGAGAGTATTTTAGTGTAGATATGTGATCATACCCAACTTTACATGCATCATAGCTCACCCGCGCCTCACGTCGGTGTGATCTGACCATTTACATGTCTCCTCACTGTTACATCGGTTAGCCCTACTAACCCATGTAATGAGTTTACATGCCTCCTCACTGTTACATCGGTTAGCCCTACTAACCCATGTAATGAGTTTACTAGTCCCAAGCCGATCACATGTTAAAGCTAGTACTCACACACTTAGTCATAGGCTTCTTGCTCATTGACATATTATTTCTCTTCCTGCATTTACTTACAGTATTTCCAGTATTTCTTTTATTGTACATTTCTCGTACCTATACATGCATCTCGTATATTTCCATCTAGAACTGCTACATAGTTTATGTCATTAATATAGAACTGCTATTTAGAGATGTACTTTGCTCCTTCCTGACTGGAAAATATTTTTCCAGACTGTGACCTTAGTAGACTGGTTTCTGACACACTTGGGGATTGGATGTTACTGATTGCAGGTATGATTATTTTGTCGTTAGACTTGTCTTGTATTTCCTTGCTTGCCTTGATATCTCATCGTGCTTAGTTTATGTGATTGAGTATTTCCAGCATTATTTTATGATATCCACGTCTCCTTATGGAGTTGGGTGTTCATGTGAGATTGGTTAGATAGTTACATGACCTAGACAGCGTTCTACCGTCGATGCTGCGGCGTAGGCTGGACGTACCTACGCACTCGTGCCCCTAAACCGGGTGCGGGTCGTGACACGTTTTTAGTGGTGGCCCATGTAGGTCAGACTTCGCTAGTTGTGCGATGTCGTAGTAGTGCGACGTCATAGTTGTACTACTACGTACCTGCTATAGAATATAGGACATAGGATACTAGGATGAGAGAGGATACTCAATCGCAAATTCTTGAGAGATTCCTGGGACGACCCCTTGAGAATCTTATTATAATTTACAATTTAAATCTTTTCTTGTTTCCGTCCGCTCTCGCTTGTTGTTATTGAACTTGATTCTTGTTGATCAGTTATTAAATTTAATACTTGGTATCATTGTTGAGTTTGATTCTTGTTGATCAGTTATTAAATTTAATACTTGGTATCATTGTAGAGTTTGATTCTTGTTGACCAGTTGTTAAATTTAATTCTTGGTATCGTTGTTGAGTTGATTTCATATCGAGATGAATTTTACGGGCTAAAAATTTACGGTATCATCTGATGACATATGTTGATGAGGACAGTGAGAAAGGTAAAACGTCTACTTTGGTTATGGATCCTAGAGTTTATCGCAGCCATATTAGCTGTGGTGACGAGAACGTAGGAACCTGACTTGGATGTACATACTATAGTTATGAAACTTAGAGTCTCTCGCAGCCATACCGGTTGGCGTGGCGAAGATTCTAGATGACATGATTATAGAGTTGCATACCTTAGTTACGAAATCTATCGTTTATCCAATCTATGCTTACTGGCGTGGCGAGGATTCTGAGTGTCATGATTTCAGACAGACGTGTATGATTATCAGGTTGTATCTTAAATTGGTTCTTAAAGTATCATCTCAAGACTTATCTATTTCTGTTATTCCAGGACTTTGTTCCATCGCTTCTTTTTTTTACTAGCAGTAAAGATACCTTCAGTCCTCAATCCAGACTTTTGAGCTCCTATTCTTTGAGGATTCCTTATTAAGTATGATAATTAGTGACTTGTGATTATGTCTGTGTCTTGAGTATTAGTATGGACTGAGTGTTGCTTATGAGTTTGTAAGTGTTTCCTAGTTGGACATGTGAGCAGTAGGCTTTAATCTAGAGTTAGCCCTTAGCATAGTACCTTGTAACAATGGTTCTGGGATAAGTGTCATTAGAGACTGAGAGTAGAAGGAGAGTATAGAGTATCAGTGATAGTTCTCAGAGTTAGTATCAGAGCCAATTACCCGTCCTGGATAATCATGATTATGTAATTGAGTGATCTATGTAAACAATTAGGTATCAAGGAATTGTGTTAAGGATTAATGGAGCATAACGTTCAATCTGATGATTGATATCGGGTGTGTTAAAGGTAAAGAAATTTATATGCATGAGGAGTTATAATGAGGTGTCATGAGTAAAGAAATATCGGAATTGGTAATGGAAATGGTGAAGCGTATCACGGATTAGTTTAACAGGCTATAAAAGATTACAGGGAAATACCTACACAATAATCGAGATGAGGAACCATATACATGCCCATGAGAGTAAAGAAACATAAGTGTAATAGAGGATACAGGAGATCATGAGTTCTAATGAGCTTGATGAGATAATCCATTAATGAAGCTAGTGATATAATACCAAGAGTGCTAATGGTTCTATATCAAGGATTAGTCGAGAATGACACAAATAACAGTAAGCACGCTGCTTGATGATAATTAGATTATATACTAGTTGATATAGATTGGAAAATCCTGGAAGAAAATACATTGATCATTCGGAGGTAATGGTGCAAGTGATTCAGGCAGTACAATTTTAGTACACAATTATAGACACCAGATGCATTGAGTGCACCTTGAGTATCAGAGACCGTGAGCACTGATATGTATAATTGTGGATTTATGAATTAAAAAGTGGAAATAAAATTTTATTTTAAGAATAATTGAAGAGTTGAGATTATGTCATTAAATTTTGAGGATTTCAATTATTGATTCAGTAAACATGGTCAAGACTACAAGGATTTTAGAAGTGATTAAAATTTTTATTCCGATGTTGAGTACCTGACTTTGAGGAGGTATATGCATTTTATTTTGAATTTGTTAGAGAAGTTAAACCTTGACGATTATTTTTGAGGATAAATATTATGGTGGAAGAGATATATATGAATATTAATATATGAGTGGATGATATACATGTGTAAGGATCTGATGACTTGAGCATGATTGAGATGGCACCGCAGACTGACTTGGGTGTCCATCTAAAGTTGTATTGGAAAGAGCAGTACTTAGTATGGTGTGTTACACTTGGTGTGCACTTGAGTGATAAGAACAACTAGTATGAACAATTGTAGTAGGAACGGGAACTGGCAGAGAGTATAGTACTAAAGAAATAGAGGTATCAAACTTAGATGCATTATTGAACCATGGTTGTATTAGAGGTTCTTGGTATCAGATTTTGGTATTAATAGACAGGTGTGTGCAATATTGATATATTCATGGATCTTGTGGATTAATGATTAGTTGATATGGGTACCAGTGTACAGGAATAGGAATTAGTTAGTGAATGTGCTAGAGTTAAGTGTTTGTTAGAGATAGGAGATACTACAAGTAATATATTAGCAGGTTCTTTCTTTCCCTTCTAATGTTCCTTTTTCCGTCTTTCGATTGATTGATTTTCCTAGTACTGTAGTTGTATGCATGATTTCTTGTTAGAATAAAATTGGTAGTACACCCTGACAGAGACTGCAGTACCATGACAAAAGACACATGACCTATATATTTTTCTTAAATTGCATGGCTGTAGGTAGAGTTTTCTTAAACCATGATCATTAGGGTTTTGACCATAGCAAAGATCTATGACAAGGTTATGACTGACAAAAAGGGACAAGATGATTAAATTGTGGATGAGCATTAATTTAAATAAAGAATTTAGGGGTTGTTATAACAGAGTTGATGGATCATTGATTTTACGAAAATCGAGGTATGATTGAAATTCGAGGATAAACATTAACTTAAATGGAGAAGTAAGAAATTCACAGGGCAAAAATTTGAGGATTTATTAATTTTAGGAAAGTCTTGATATGATTGAATCGATTATTAAAAAATATGAGAAAATTTGGGAAATTATTATTATATCTAATTGATTGCAAGGTAGAAATTTTATATTATAAATGTTGCATTGAAGATTCTGAAAGTATCGCATCATTGAGTATTTGAGGAAAAAGAAAATCAGGAAATAAAATCGTTAATGGAATAGTGTCGAATTCAATTCTCGGGAGGAGGATTTAGATTTGAATAAGCATCAATTGAATTTGAGTTAGAGGAGTAAGATGATTGATGGATTAGTGTTTAAAATTTAAATTTTGGGATACGATTTTTATAAATATGCATTGATTGGATTTCAATTGGAGGATTAGATATTAAAATCCTGGAGTATTTAAATACGAACTTAAAATTTTTGGAGGAGATTATGATAAAAATTTGAATTTGATTTTAAACTCGAAGATTTTCAGCAATATGATGTTAAAGAATTTTTGAAAGGTTGTGAAATAACAACGTGGAATTACTTCATGATTATTTGGTTTGAAATTTAAATTTTGATAGAAATAATATGATGAGTAAAGGCAATTATTGAGGATCTTAAATTTCGAGGACGAAATTTTTCTAAGGTGGATAGACTTGTAACCTCCGATTTCCAAATTTCCGAAATAATTAGATTTTTAATTTATTTTAAATATCAAGTTTATAAAATATTTTCTCCTTGAGTTTTAGTATTAGATTTTTGAGCAATGTTTGATTTTAGAAGGTGAATTGAAATCTTTTATAAAAATCATTTTTCTAAATGTCGATTTATTATAAAATAAATAGATAAATAATATGTATATATATTACTCTAGCTTCGAATATTTATTGGTTTGAAATCATGAAATTATTGTTTAATAAAATTATTTGAAGGACTAGTTGTTTTCATAATAAATTTTCATATCCATTTTGAAATAGTAAATAAATAAACTACATATTTTCTAGGGTTTTAAAATATGGGTTTAATTAGTAACTAATTTGGAATCAGTTAGCCATGCCTGGCATAGCCCTGAGGCCAGTGTATTTCTATTGTGTGTTAGTGTAGCATCTGATACAAGTGATATTATTATATGTTTATAGGACTGTCGGATTCTCCAGACGATACTCTGGGACAGGACATTGGTATTGACAGCTAAGGACCCAAGGCGAGTACATTTTCTGATTAGTTTCTTATTTATGATATCCCCTATGTTCACTGTATCTAGTGTAGATATACATGCCCTTGACACGCTGGTTACACGGATTGGTATACACGGATCTCGTCATGAGATGTTATTCCTTATTCATGGTGTAGCTTGTACAAGACTTTTTCCTTGTTATCTTGTGCATGTACAGACACTGAGACCCGGGGAGATTTGCTACCTCCCTAGGGAATCCCGTGCCATAGCATACCATGATTGGATCTACTATACCAGTCGGGGGTGGAGAGTATTTTAGTGTAGATATGTGATCATACCCAACTTTACATGCATCATAGCTCACCCGCGCCTCACGTCGGTGTGATCTGACCATTTACATGTCTCCTCACTGTTACATCGGTTAGCCCTACTAACCCATGTAATGAGTTTACATGCCTCCTCACTGTTACATCGGTTAGCCCTACTAACCCATGTAATGAGTTTACTAGTCCCAAGCCGATCACATGTTAAAGCTAGTACTCACACACTTAGTCATAGGCTTCTTGCTCATTGACATATTATTTCTCTTCCTGCATTTACTTACAGTATTTCCAGTATTTCTTTTATTGTACATTTCTCGTACCTATACATGCATCTCGTATATTTCCATCTAGAACTGCTACATAGTTTATGTCATTAATATAGAACTGCTATTTAGAGATGTACTTTGCTCCTTCCTGACTGGAAAATATTTTTCCAGACTGTGACCTTAGTAGACTGGTTTCTGACACACTTGGGGATTGGATGTTACTGATTGCAGGTATGATTATTTTGTCGTTAGACTTGTCTTGTATTTCCTTGCTTGCCTTGATATCTCATCGTGCTTAGTTTATGTGATTGAGTATTTCCAGCATTATTTTATGATATCCACGTCTCCTTATGGAGTTGGGTGTTCATGTGAGATTGGTTAGATAGTTACATGACCTAGACAGCGTTCTACCGTCGATGCTGCGGCGTAGGCTGGACGTACCTACGCACTCGTGCCCCTAAACCGGGTGCGGGTCGTGACACGTTTTTAGTGGTGGCCCATGTAGGTCAGACTTCGCTAGTTGTGCGATGTCGTAGTAGTGCGACGTCATAGTTGTACTACTACGTACCTGCTATAGAATATAGGACATAGGATACTAGGATGAGAGAGGATACTCAATCGCAAATTCTTGAGAGATTCCTGGGACGACCCCTTGAGAATCTTATTATAATTTACAATTTAAATCTTTTCTTGTTTCCGTCCGCTCTCGCTTGTTGTTATTGAACTTGATTCTTGTTGATCAGTTATTAAATTTAATACTTGGTATCATTGTTGAGTTTGATTCTTGTTGATCAGTTATTAAATTTAATACTTGGTATCATTGTAGAGTTTGATTCTTGTTGACCAGTTGTTAAATTTAATTCTTGGTATCGTTGTTGAGTTGATTTCATATCGAGATGAATTTTACGGGCTAAAAATTTACGGTATCATCTGATGACATATGTTGATGAGGACAGTGAGAAAGGTAAAACGTCTACTTTGGTTATGGATCCTAGAGTTTATCGCAGCCATATTAGCTGTGGTGACGAGAACGTAGGAACCTGACTTGGATGTACATACTATAGTTATGAAACTTAGAGTCTCTCGCAGCCATACCGGTTGGCGTGGCGAAGATTCTAGATGACATGATTATAGAGTTGCATACCTTAGTTACGAAATCTATCGTTTATCCAATCTATGCTTACTGGCGTGGCGAGGATTCTGAGTGTCATGATTTCAGACAGACGTGTATGATTATCAGGTTGTATCTTAAATTGGTTCTTAAAGTATCATCTCAAGACTTATCTATTTCTGTTATTCCAGGACTTTGTTCCATCGCTTCTTTTTTTTACTAGCAGTAAAGATACCTTCAGTCCTCAATCCAGACTTTTGAGCTCCTATTCTTTGAGGATTCCTTATTAAGTATGATAATTAGTGACTTGTGATTATGTCTGTGTCTTGAGTATTAGTATGGACTGAGTGTTGCTTATGAGTTTGTAAGTGTTTCCTAGTTGGACATGTGAGCAGTAGGCTTTAATCTAGAGTTAGCCCTTAGCATAGTACCTTGTAACAATGGTTCTGGGATAAGTGTCATTAGAGACTGAGAGTAGAAGGAGAGTATAGAGTATCAGTGATAGTTCTCAGAGTTAGTATCAGAGCCAATTACCCGTCCTGGATAATCATGATTATGTAATTGAGTGATCTATGTAAACAATTAGGTATCAAGGAATTGTGTTAAGGATTAATGGAGCATAACGTTCAATCTGATGATTGATATCGGGTGTGTTAAAGGTAAAGAAATTTATATGCATGAGGAGTTATAATGAGGTGTCATGAGTAAAGAAATATCGGAATTGGTAATGGAAATGGTGAAGCGTATCACGGATTAGTTTAACAGGCTATAAAAGATTACAGGGAAATACCTACACAATAATCGAGATGAGGAACCATATACATGCCCATGAGAGTAAAGAAACATAAGTGTAATAGAGGATACAGGAGATCATGAGTTCTAATGAGCTTGATGAGATAATCCATTAATGAAGCTAGTGATATAATACCAAGAGTGCTAATGGTTCTATATCAAGGATTAGTCGAGAATGACACAAATAACAGTAAGCACGCTGCTTGATGATAATTAGATTATATACTAGTTGATATAGATTGGAAAATCCTGGAAGAAAATACATTGATCATTCGGAGGTAATGGTGCAAGTGATTCAGGCAGTACAATTTTAGTACACAATTATAGACACCAGATGCATTGAGTGCACCTTGAGTATCAGAGACCGTGAGCACTGATATGTATAATTGTGGATTTATGAATTAAAAAGTGGAAATAAAATTTTATTTTAAGAATAATTGAAGAGTTGAGATTATGTCATTAAATTTTGAGGATTTCAATTATTGATTCAGTAAACATGGTCAAGACTACAAGGATTTTAGAAGTGATTAAAATTTTTATTCCGATGTTGAGTACCTGACTTTGAGGAGGTATATGCATTTTATTTTGAATTTGTTAGAGAAGTTAAACCTTGACGATTATTTTTGAGGATAAATATTATGGTGGAAGAGATATATATGAATATTAATATATGAGTGGATGATATACATGTGTAAGGATCTGATGACTTGAGCATGATTGAGATGGCACCGCAGACTGACTTGGGTGTCCATCTAAAGTTGTATTGGAAAGAGCAGTACTTAGTATGGTGTGTTACACTTGGTGTGCACTTGAGTGATAAGAACAACTAGTATGAACAATTGTAGTAGGAACGGGAACTGGCAGAGAGTATAGTACTAAAGAAATTTTATATTATAAATGTTGCAATGAAGATTCTGAAAGTATCGCATCGTTGAGTATTTGAGGAAAAAGAAAATCAGGAAATAAAATCGTTAATGGAATAGTGTCGAATTCAATTCTCGGGAGGAGGATTTAGATTTGAATAAGCATCAATTGAATTTGAGTTAGAGGAGTAAGATGATTGATGGATTAGTGTTTAAAATTTAAATTTTGGGATACGATTTTTATAAATATGCATTGATTGGATTTCAATTGGAGGATTAGATATTAAAATCCTGGAGTATTTAAATACGAACTTAAAATTTTTGGAGGAGATTATGATAAAAATTTGAATTTGATTTTAAACTCGAAGATTTTCAGCAATATGATGTTAAAGAATTTTTGAAAGGTTGTGAAATAACAACGTGGAATTACTTCATGATTATTTGGTTTGAAATTTAAATTTTGATAGAAATAATATGATGAATAAAGGCAATTATTGAGGATCTTAAATTTCGAGGACGAAATTTTTCTAAGGTGGATAGACTTGTAACCTCCGATTTCCAAATTTCCGAAATAATTAGATTTTTAATTTATTTTAAATATCAAGTTTATAAAATATTTTCTCCTTGAGTTTTAGTATTAGATTTTTGAGCAATGTTTGATTTTAGAAGGTGAATTGAAATCTTTTATAAAAATCATTTTTCTAAATGTCGATTTATTATAAAATAAATAGATAAATAATATGTATATATATTACTCTAGCTTCGAATATTTATTGGTTTGAAATCATGAAATTATTGTTTAATAAAATTATTTGAAGGACTAGTTGTTTTCATAATAAATTTTCATATCCATTTTGAAATAGTAAATAAATAAACTACATATTTTCTAGGGTTTTAAAATATGGGTTTAATTAGTAACTAATTTGGAATCAGTTAGCCTTGGAAGCCTCTTAAAACATTTTCTTAAATTGTATTTTTTCTATTAAATTTACCAGTTTACCGTCTCCCATTCACACCCTCATTCCCACATGAAGAACTCATTCATGTATAATCTGGGCCATTCATTAATTGGGCCAATCCTCACCCTTTATCCCACAACCTCTCTCCCTATTTAAAGTCTCTCACCACACCATTCCCAAGAAACCCTAGCTAGCCCTCACAAATTCCCACAAGCCAACAAGCCATCACCATTGATTTGTGTGCTCGTGTCCGTGTGTCCAGCATTACCGTGTCAGCCGTGTTGGCCTCGGGTCCGACCCCGGGTGTCCTACCGTATCCATTCATTTCATGTGTCCAGATTTACAACATTACATGAGATTGTGTCCGACACCATCTGGACACATCCACCTCCATCACAGTACATCATACCTGTATCCAACACCCGGACACGTCCACCCCATACCACACAGCACCACCATCGTGTCCAGCTCCGGACACGAACCAAAACCCTGACACATAAAGAGAAAACCCTAACCCTAGATCTGAACGTCGTCGAGCCGTGGCCGCCTCGGATCCGTCAACGTCGCCGAGCTTCGACCGCCACCGCCACCGCCACAGCAGAACGCTCGACCGCTGCCGCCTCGACCTTGCGTCACCCATCAGCCGCTTCCTCACCGGAGCCGACGTCGTCGCCACCCGTCCTGTTGCTGCTCTGGCTTAGATCCACCGCCTAGGTCTTCGACCGGTTCCTCGAACCACCGCCGCCGCCCCGAGATGAACGTCGACCACCGCCGAGCTTCGACCACAGCAGATCCGCCGACCGCCGCCGAGCTTCGCTGCCGCCCTGAGCTCCCAGATCCCGCCTCGAAGTCGTCGACCGCCGACGCCACCACCGCGTGACCCCGGCGGACTTCCCCGCGCCGACGCCGGAAAACCCCCCCAACGTGAGCCCCTTTTCTCTTTTCCCTTTCTTCTGTTCTGAGAGTTGGGTTACGGGTTATAAATGTAATTAGTTTAGTAATATAATTAATTAGTTTAGTAATATAATAATTAGTTTAGTTATATAAAATTAGTTAGTTAATATGTAATTAGTTAATTTATATTTAATTAGTTAGTTTTATTTTAGTTTAGTTATGTAAAATTATAAGGGTTTGTGATTATGTAAAAATATAATAATTTTTGGGTTACATTATTTATTAAGAAATAGTTTCAATAATAAAAATTAGTTCAAAAATTTGTTTATTTGGACTGGTAACCGATTTTTACTATAGATATAAAAATATATGATGGCTTTTACATAAATTCTAGATTTTTATAAATAAACTTTTATTTGAAATTATTGTTCAAAATAAATTCAAAATAATTTTCATTAAATTAAGGTGTTACCTTAATTACAAACAAACGACCCTTTCCCCTATTAGCCTGGTATCCTTATCTCGATTTTCGTGCCGAACTCCGATCTTGGACTTCTTTATATAGTTTCTAGCTATTTGGACTGCTCCGGACCCATTGGAACTAACTGCTACTTCAATTGGGATCACCTTGAGGAGGGTGGCATTATGTACATTCTCTGATTAATTATATATATATAAAAATATTTGATTGATATATATATATATATAAATATGTATTTTGGTATATAAGTATTTATATACATATATTTAGTGTATATACACATATACATATTTTGTACAATTACTAATAGGCACTTATATATATATTATATACGTTTTTATTGGTATATACTCTGAGTGTAAATGTGTATTATATACGTATCCCTACTAGATGACCCTAGTTGACTAGAGCCATGCCTGGCATAGCCCTGAGGCCAGTGTATTTCTATTGTGTGTTAGTGTAGCATCTGATACAAGTGATATTATTATATGTTTATAGGACTGTCGGATTCTCCAGACGATACTCTGGGACAGGACATTGGTATTGACAGCTAAGGACCCAAGGCGAGTACATTCTCTGATTAGTTTCTTATTTATGATATCCCCTATGTTCACTGTATCTAGTGTAGATATACATGCCCTTGACACGCTGGTTACACGGATTGGTATACACGGATCTTGTCATGAGATGTTATTCCTTATTCATGGTGTAGCTTGTACAAGACTTTTTCCTTGTTATCTTGTGCATGTACAGACACTGAGACCCGGGGAGATTTGCTACCTCCCTAGGGAATCCCGTGCCATAGCATACCATGATTGGATCTACTATACCAGTCGGGGGTGGAGAGTATTTTAGTGTAGATATGTGATCATACCCAACTTTACATGCATCATAGCTCACCCGCGCCTCACGTCGGTGCGGTCTGACCATTTACATGTCTCCTCACTGTTACATCGGTTAGCCCTACTAACCCATGTAATGAGTTTACATGCCTCCTCACTGTTACATCGGTTAGCCCTACTAACCCATGTAATGAGTTTACTAGTCCCAAGCCGATCACATGTTAAAGCTAGTACTCACACACTTAGTCATAGGCTTCTTGCTCATTGACATATTATTTCTCTTCCTGCATTTACTTACAGTATTTCCAGTATTTCTTTTATTGTACATTTCTCGTACCTATACATGCATCTCGTATATTTCCATCTAGAACTGCTACATAGTTTATGTCATTAATATAGAACTGCTATTTAGAGATGTACTTTGCTCCTTCCTGACTGGAAAATATTTTTCCAGACTGTGACCTTAGTAGACTGGTTTCTGACACACTTGGGGATTGGATGTTACTGATTGCAGGTATGATTATTTTGTCGTTAGACTTGTCTTGTATTTCCTTGCTTGCCTTGATATCTCATCGTGCTTAGTTTATGTGATTGAGTATTTCCAGCATTATTTTATGATATCCACGTCTCCTTATGGAGTTGGGTGTTCATGTGAGATTGGTTAGATAGTTACATGACCTAGACAGCGATCTACCGCCGATGCTGCGGCGTAGGCTGGACGTACCCACGCACTCGTGCCCCTAAACCGGGTGCGGGTCGTGACACGTTTTTAGTGGTGGCCCATGTAGGTCAGACTTCGCTAGTTGTGCGATGTCGTAGTAGTGCGACGTCATAGTTGTACTACTACGTACCTGCTATAGAATATAGGACATAGGATACTAGGATGAGAGAGGATACTCAATCGCAAATTCTTGAGAGATTCCTGGGACGACCCCTTGAGAATCTTATTATAATTTACAATTTAAATCTTTTCTTGTTTCCGTCCGCTCTCGCTTGTTGTTATTGAACTTGATTCTTGTTGATCAGTTATTAAATTTAATACTTGGTATCATTGTTGAGTTTGATTCTTGTTGATCAGTTATTAAATTTAATACTTGGTATCATTGTAGAGTTTGATTCTTGTTGACCAGTTGTTAAATTTAATTCTTGGTATCGTTGTTGAGTTGATTTCATATCGAGATGAATTTTACGGGCTAAAAATTTACGGTATCATCTGATGACATATGTTGATGAGGACAGTGAGAAAGGTAAAACGTCTACTTTGGTTATGGATCCTAGAGTTTATCGCAGCCATATTAGCTGTGGTGACGAGAACGTAGGAACCTGACTTGGATGTACATACTATAGTTATGAAACTTAGAGTCTCTCGCAGCCATACCGGTTGGCGTGGCGAAGATTCTAGATGACATGATTATAGAGTTGCATACCTTAGTTACGAAATCTATCGTTTATCCAATCTATGCTTACTGGCGTGGCGAGGATTCTGAGTGTCATGATTTCAGACAGACGTGTATGATTATCAGGTTGTATCTTAAATTGGTTCTTAAAGTATCATCTCAAGACTTATCTATTTCTGTTATTCCAGGACTTTGTTCCATCGCTTCTTTTTTTTACTAGCAGTAAAGATACCTTCAGTCCTCAATCCAGACTTTTGAGCTCCTATTCTTTGAGGATTCCTTATTAAGTATGATAATTAGTGACTTGTGATTATGTCTGTGTCTTGAGTATTAGTATGGACTGAGTGTTGCTTATGAGTTTGTAAGTGTTTCCTAGTTGGACATGTGAGCAGTAGGCTTTAATCTAGAGTTAGCCCTTAGCATAGTACCTTGTAACAATGGTTCTGGGATAAGTGTCATTAGAGACTGAGAGTAGAAGGAGAGTATAGAGTATCAGTGATAGTTCTCAGAGTTAGTATCAGAGCCAATTACTCGTCCTGGATAATCATGATTATGTAATTGAGTGATCTATGTAAACAATTAGGTATCAAGGAATTGTGTTAAGGATTAATGGAGCATAACGTTCAATCTGATGATTGATATCGGGTGTGTTAAAGGTAAAGAAATTTATATGCATGAGGAGTTATAATGAGGTGTCATGAGTAAAGAAATATCGGAATTGGTAATGGAAATGGTGAAGCGTATCACGGATTAGTTTAACAGGCTATAAAAGATTACAGGGAAATACCTACACAATAATCGAGATGAGGAACCATATACATGCCCATGAGAGTAAAGAAACATAAGTGTAATAGAGGATACAGGAGATCATGAGTTCTAATGAGCTTGATGAGATAATCCATTAATGAAGCTAGTGATATAATACCAAGAGTGCTAATGGTTCTATATCAAGGATTAGTCGAGAATGACACAAATAACAGTAAGCACGCTGCTTGATGATAATTAGATTATATACTAGTTGATATAGATTGGAAAATCCTGGAAGAAAATACATTGATCATTCGGAGGTAATGGTGCAAGTGATTCAGGCAGTACAATTTTAGTACACAATTATAGACACCAGATGCATTGAGTGCACCTTGAGTATCAGAGACCGTGAGCACTGATATGTATAATTGTGGATTTATGAATTAAAAAGTGGAAATAAAATTTTATTTTAAGAATAATTGAAGAGTTGAGATTATGTCATTAAATTTTGAGGATTTCAATTATTGATTCAGTAAACATGGTCAAGACTACAAGGATTTTAGAAGTGATTAAAATTTTTATTCCGATGTTGAGTACCTGACTTTGAGGAGGTATATGCATTTTATTTTGAATTTGTTAGAGAAGTTAAACCTTGACGATTATTTTTGAGGATAAATATTATGGTGGAAGAGATATATATGAATATTAATATATGAGTGGATGATATACATGTGTAAGGATCTGATGACTTGAGCATGATTGAGATGGCACCGCAGACTGACTTGGGTGTCCATCTAAAGTTGTATTGGAAAGAGCAGTACTTAGTATGGTGTGTTACACTTGGTGTGCACTTGAGTGATAAGAACAACTAGTATGAACAATTGTAGTAGGAACGGGAACTGGCAGAGAGTATAGTACTAAAGAAATAGAGGTATCAAACTTAGATGCATTATTGAACCATGGTTGTATTAGAGGTTCTTGGTATCAGATTTTGGTATTAATAGACAGGTGTGTGCAATATTGATATATTCATGGATCTTGTGGATTAATGATTAGTTGATATGGGTACCAGTGTACAGGAATAGGAATTAGTTAGTGAATGTGCTAGAGTTAAGTGTTTGTTAGAGATAGGAGATACTACAAGTAATATATTAGCAGGTTCTTTCTTTCCCTTCTAATGTTCCTTTTTCCGTCTTTCGATTGATTGATTTTCCTAGTACTGTAGTTGTATGCATGATTTCTTGTTAGAATAAAATTGGTAGTACACCCTGACAGAGACTGCAGTACCATGACAAAAGACACATGACCTATATATTTTTCTTAAATTGCATGGCTGTAGGTAGAGTTTTCTTAAACCATGATCATTAGGGTTTTGACCATAGCAAAGATCTATGACAAGGTTATGACTGACAAAAAGGGACAAGATGATTAAATTGTGGATGAGCATTAATTTAAATAAAGAATTTAGGGGTTGTTATAACAGAGTTGATGGATCATTGATTTTACGAAAATCGAGGTATGATTGAAATTCGAGGATAAACATTAACTTAAATGGAGAAGTAAGAAATTCACAGGGCAAAAATTTGAGGATTTATTAATTTTAGGAAAGTCTTGATATGATTGAATCGATTATTAAAAAATATGAGAAAATTTGGGAAATTATCATTATATCTAATTGATTGCAAGGTAGAAATTTTATATTATAAATGTTGCATTGAAGATTCTGAAAGTATCGCATCGTTGAGTATTTGAGGAAAAAGAAAATCAGGAAATAAAATCGTTAATGGAATAGTGTCGAATTCAATTCTCGGGAGGAGGATTTAGATTTGAATAAGCATCAATTGAATTTGAGTTAGAGGAGTAAGATGATTGATGGATTAGTGTTTAAAATTTAAATTTTGGGATACGATTTTTATAAATATGCATTGATTGGATTTCAATTGGAGGATTAGATATTAAAATCCTGGAGTATTTAAATACGAACTTAAAATTTTTGGAGGAGATTATGATAAAAATTTGAATTTGATTTTAAACTCGAAGATTTTCAGCAATATGATGTTAAAGAATTTTTGAAAGGTTGTGAAATAACAACGTGGAATTACTTCATGATTATTTGGTTTGAAATTTAAATTTTGATAGAAATAATATGATGAGTAAAGGCAATTATTGAGGATCTTAAATTTCGAGGACGAAATTTTTCTAAGGTGGATAGACTTGTAACCTCCGATTTCCAAATTTCCGAAATAATTAGATTTTTAATTTATTTTAAATATCAAGTTTATAAAATATTTTCTCCTTGAGTTTTAGTATTAGATTTTTGAGCAATGTTTGATTTTAGAAGGTGATTTGAAATCTTTCATAAAAATCATTTTTTTAAATGTCGATTTATTATAAAATAAATAGATAAATAATATGTATATATATTACTCTAGCTTCGAATATTTATTGGTTTGAAATCATGAAATTATTGTTTAATAAAATTATTTGAAGGACTAGTTGTTTTCATAATAAATTTTCATATCCATTTTGAAATAGTAAATAAATAAACTACATATTTTCTAGGGTTTTAAAATATGGGTTTAATTAGTAACTAATTTGGAATCAGTTAGCCTTGGAAGCCTCTTAAAACATTTTCTTAAATTGTATTTTTTCTATTAAATTTACCAGTTTACCGTCTCCCATTCACACCCTCATTCCCACATGAAGAACTCATTCATGTATAATCTGGGCCATTCATTAATTGGGCCAATCCTCACCCTTTATCCCACAACGTCTCTCCCTATTTAAAGTCTCTCACCACACCATTCCCAAGAAACCCTAGCTAGCCCTCACAAATTCCCACAAGCCAACAAGCCATCACCATTGATTTGTGTGCTCGTGTCCGTGTGTCCAGCATTACCGTGTCAGCCGTGTTGGCCTCGGGTCCGACCCCGGGTGTCCTACCGTATCCATTCATTTCATGTGTCCAGATTTACAACATTACATGAGATTGTGTCCGACACCATCTGGACACATCCACCTCCACCACAGTACATCATCCCTCTGTCCAACACCCGGACATGTCCACCCCATACCACACAGCACCACCATCGTGTCCAGCTCCGGACACGAACCAAAACCCTGACACATACAGAGAAAACCCTAACCCTAGATCTGAACGTCGTCGAGCCGTGGCCGCCTCGGATCCGTCAACGTCGCCGAGCTTCGACCGCCACCGCCACCGCCACAGCAGAACGCTCGACCGCTGCCGCCTCGACCTTGCGTCACCCATCAGCCGCTTCCTCACCGGAGCCGACGTCGTCGCCACCCGTCCTGTTGCTGCTCTGGCTTAGATCCACCGCCTAGGTCTTCGACCGGTTCCTCGAACCACCGCCGCCGCCCCGAGACGAACGTCGACCACCGCCGAGCTTCGACCACAGCAGATCCGCCGACCGCCGCCGAGCTTCGCTGCCGCCCTGAGCTCCCAGATCCCGCCTCGAAGTCGTCGACCGCCGATGCCACCACCGCGTGACCCCGGCGGACTTCCCCGCGCCGACGCCGAAAAAACCCCCCAATGTGAGCCCCTTTTCTCTTTTCCCTTTCTTCTGTTCTGAGAGTTGGGTTACGGGTTATAAATGTAATTAGTTTAGTAATATAATTAATTAGTTTAGTAATATAATAATTAGTTTAGTTATATGAAATTAGTTAGTTAATGTGTAATTAGTTAATTTATATTTAATTAGTTAGTTTTATTTTAGTTTAGTTATGTAAAATTATAAGGGTTTGTGATTATGTAAAAATATAATAATTTTTGGGTTACATTATTTATTAAGAAATAGTTTCAATAATAAAAATTAGTTCAAAAATTTGTTTATTTGGACTGGTAACCGATTTTTACTATAGATATAAAAATATATGATGGCTTTTACATAAATTCTAGATTTTTATAAATAAACTTTTATTTGAAATTATTGTTCAAAATAAATTCGAAATGATTTTCATTAAATTAAGGTGTTACCTTAATTACAAAAAAACGACCCTTTCCCCTATTAGCCTGGTATCCTTATCTCGATTTTCGTGCCGAACTCCGATCTTGGACTTCTTTATATAGTTTCTAGCTATTTGGACTGCTCCGGACCCATTGGAACTAACTGCTACTTCAATTGGGATCACCTTGAGGAGGGTGGCATTATGTACATTCTCTGATTAATTATATATATATAAAAATATTTGATTGATATATATATATAAATATGTATTTTGGTATATAAGTATTTATATACATATATTTAGTGTATATACACATATACGTATTTTGTACAATTACTAATAGGCACTTATATATATATTATATACGTTTTTATTGGTATATACTCTGAGTGTAAATGTGTATTATATACGTATCCCTACTAGATGACCCTAGTTGACTAGAGCCATGCCTGGCATAGCCCTGAGGCCAGTGTATTTTTATTGTGTGTTAGTGTAGCATCTGATACAAGTGATATTATTATATGTTTATAGGACTGTCGGATTCTCCAGACGATACTCTGGGACAGGACATTGGTATTGACAACTAAGGACCCAAGGCGAGTACATTCTCTGATTAGTTTCTTATTTATGATATTCCCTATGTTCACTGTATCTAGTGTAGATATACATGCCCTTGACACGCTGGTTACACGGATTGGTATACACGGATCTCGTCATGAGATGTTATTCCTTATTCATGGTGTAGCTTGTACAAGACTTTTTCCTTGTTATCTTGTGCATGTACAGACACTGAGACCCGGGGAGATTTGCTACCTCCCTAGGGAATCCCGTGCCATAGCGTACCATGATTGGATCTACTATACCAGTCGGGGGTGGGGAGTATTTTAGTGTAGATATGTGATCATACCCAACTTTACATGCATCATAGCTCACCCGCGCCTCACGTCGGTGCGGCCTGACCATTTACATGTCTCCTCACTGTTACATCGGTTAGCCCTACTAACCCATGTAATGAGTTTACATGCCTCCTCACTGTTACATCGGTTAGCCCTACTAACCCATGTAATGAGTTTACTAGTCCCAAGCCGATCACATGTTAAAGCTAGTACTCACACACTTAGTCATAGGCTTCTTGCTCATTGACATATTGTTTCTCTTCCTGCATTTACTTACAGTATTTCCAGTATTTCTTTTATTGTACATTTCTTGTACCTATACATGCATCTCGTATATTTCCATCTAGAACTGCTACATAGTTTATGTCATTAATATAGAACTGCTATTTAGAGATGTACTTTGCTCCTTCCTGACTGGAAAATATTTTTCCAGACTGTGACCTTAGTAGACTGGTTTCTGACACACTTGGGGATTGGATGTTACTGATTGCAGGTATGATTATTTTGTCGTTAGACTTGTCTTGTATTTCCTTGCTTGCCTTGATATCTCATCGTGCTTAGTTTATGTGATTGAGTATTTCCAGCATTATTTTATGATATCCACGTCTCCTTATGGAGTTGGGTGTTCATGTGAGATTGGTTAGATAGTTACATGACCTAGACAGCATTCTACCGCCGATGCTGCGGCGTAGGCTGGACGTACCCACGCACTCGTGCCCCTAAACCGGGTGCGGGTCGTGATACCGCAGCATTGGCAAGTCCCCCTCCAGGAATGATTGCAGACGAAGTGGTCATAACCGTCGCTTCAACAGGTGGTGCGACCAAAGGAGGTGCATCTACAACAACAGGAGTGGTCGCAATGGCAGGCTCTCCCTCTTCTTGGGATATCAAAGCCTCTTCAACAGGCGAACCGGCCTCCGAAGATATTTCCTTCGTAAAGTCAAACGCCTCCGTATCATCGCCAGGAGCCGGAGCAGAGCCAGAAGGCGCTTCAAAGCTGTATTCCCCGTGGACGCCATCCCCTGGGAAGAGGACAAGAGAGTTGATATCAATATAATAATACTCTTTCTAAAAAGGAGACATAAAGATGATATTTACCCATGGCCAGCGGCATATACGGCTCATCTGCAGCCGATGTAGCTAAATCACGCCTTAATGACGTAATGCGAACTGTCATACCTGGAGAAGGGGGTGGGCCAACCGACATCGCCAAGAGATCTACCAAGCCTCCACCAAGACGCAGTCGAGGCTCATCAGCTGGAACCTCGCCAAGCATGCTCACAGGCACGGCAGGGGTTTCATCCGTAACTGGTCTAGGGAAAGATTCTCCCATCTGCCTCGGCCACGCAAGCAATCTCGTTCTACTACCTGGAGCAGTAGCAACGACCAAAGCCGCTAACGAAGATTCTCCGGCACCGCCAGCCGAAGCTGGGGGTCCCTCTCTAGAAGCCGGGGAACCTCCGATCAGGGAAGCATCCTCGACAGGCGAGACAACAGGTTCCTCTCTAGGAGCCTCAATACCAGGAATCCGGAGAGAACGATTGACCGTCCTCTTTCTCTTGCGAGGAGAAGCCTCCTTGGGAGCAGCAGCCCTTGCCCCCCAAGACTTTCTCCGGCTTGGCAGCCCTGGCCCGGTGGAAGAAGAGGTAGGACGTCCACTTGGTGGTGTGAGCCAAATCAGAGGGCTCGTCATAAAAAGCGGTGCACGAGAAGTAGTGGCACATCAACTCCTGATATACCTCCACCACCCGAGAGTTCGAATCCCCTAACTCCCGATTGGTGGGGACGTACTCTTCATATGGGGTATCCCCCATCGGCAGCCTCGAAATCACTGCCATCTCATGGAGGGCCAATCCCAACTCCCCCAGTGGAGTGACGAAAGTCCCGGTGAGCGAAATATATTGCTCCATCAGCGCCAGGAACAGGTTAGGATTAGGAGGCAACCCAACACTGGTCGCACTCACAGCGGCATATAGCCCAATGCCCTCCAGCTCTCTCTGACAGTGCTTCAGGGCCCAGTCAACTAGGCAAGCCCATCGACGGTTTGTTGGGGTGATCCACCCGTTGCATCGAGGATTCTCCTTGGGATATACTCCCCCTCGCCCCATGAAGTTGTTGCAGAAAGTCGGCAACTGGACCGGCTGGATCACTAGACTATCTTCGCTCGGGACACTGCCCGGGCACAGTCCCCTGAACGACGTCACAAGGCCGGAAGGACGGCTGACGAACGACCCCTGATCAGCTCCCTTCAGATGAAAGATCTTCCCCGGTTTGCCGTGAAGATCGGGCGTCAGCGTCCACGACATCCTCCTAGGATGTGTCGCATGGAAGAAGGCCGAGATGGGATAATCTCTCGGCATCGTTGGCAGGTACAAGACCAAGCTCCCAGCGGGGAAAACCCAGGGCTCTCTCATAGGCTTCATCTGGGACCGTTTATCAATCATGTCCCCAAAGAGAAAAGCTGGCTTTATGTACTGCTCCCCGTCTATATACGTCAGGGGCTCCCCGTTAATCATATTCAGCAACGTCCGCTCGCCCTGAGCTGATATCAAAATCTCCCTTCCCTCAGGATACTGGGGTCCGGAGATAGGAAATGCCACGTGGGACAGATCCTCCAGATAGTTCGAGTGCAGCATCCCGACAGCGGAACCCATCACCTCGGCCAGTGGAGACTCACCCAAATTAACTACAAAAGTGCAAGGAAAACGCATCATTACAAATCTTGCAACATGAGGACCAAGAAACCACAGTCTGTGCTTTACGCCAAGACTGTACAAATTTGGTTATTTTACGCAGGAAGTCTCGTCCAGAGACGTAATTGGCAGCATACGATCCGTGCTTTACGCCGGGCTGCCAAAAATCTAGTTATTATGCCGGAGGTTCCGTCCCCAGGCGTAAAACTAAAATTTTATAGTATACACCAAGTTTTCGGCAGTCAGAGCTGTTACTCTCGAAACTGCAGAAACATGGAGCTCTTACGCTGGCACATTAGAAATGTGAGCGTAAAAGATAAAAACGTCTCCGTGCATCACCTTCCTCAAAGAGGCTATCAGCACAGAAGACGACCTAGCGCGGTCACGTTCAACGTGTGCGAAGGATTTTTCGTCATTCTTTATCATCCCAAAGGCTCTACCTCTAAGGCCGGGAGCGCTGCTCGTCGGCGGGATACTTTGCTCAGGATGAAGTTCGCCTTGCCCGACCGAAGACTCCCTCGCTGGGGCGGAAGGATGAGAAGAAGGACCTACACTCTTTCCCTTAGTGGAGGGGGTTTGCTTCGGCGCCATTTCTGAAGACTCTGAGTGCTCGGAGAAGGAACGGAGAAAAACTCGAACAGACGAAGACTCTCTCTCGCAGAAAACGGATGAAAAGTTTTTCTCTCAAAAGCTCGGGATATATATAGGGTTCGGATCGACTCCTCGACTCCTCGGACGGACTCCTCGAAACCCTAACCAAATCTTGCAAATTAATATTTGGTTATGATTGGGTAAGACGGCAGCCCACTACTCTCGAAAGACGGACAGTCAGCAAATTCGAAAAGTTTTTCGTGCAAAGCAGATTCGTGGTTCTACGCTAAGGAGCTTTCTACGCTCGACAGCTACAGATCTACGGTTTTACGCTCGCAAGCTATAAGTCTATGGTTTTATGCCTGGATGCCTTTTGTGCTCGGTAGCTTTTACGCTTGAGAGGCTACAAACCTATGACTTCACGCTTAGCAGATACAAACCTATGGTCTCACGCTCGGAGGCAACAGATCCACAATTTCACGCTCGGAAGATTTCTTTCTTTTACAGGCTACAAATCTACAGTTCTACGCTAAGGAGCTTTCTACGCTCGACAGCTATAGATCTACGGTTTTACGTTCGCAAGCTATAAGTCTATGATTTTATGCCCGGATGCCTTTTGTGCTCGGTAGCTTTTACGCTCGAGAGGCTACAAACCTATGACTTCACGCTCAGCAGATACCAAACCTATGATCTCAAGCTCGGTGGCTTTCTACGCTCAATAGGCTACGAACTCAGGATTTCCAGTCCATCTACAGTACGGATCTCTGACTTTTTGCATGTCCGAAACAGTTCTAAGGGCGGTCGATTACAGGAGTTCACCCAGAAGATACTCCTTGACCTCGAAATATCCCAAGTGCCCGGAGCATACAGAGTTCAAACATTCAGAAATTACTCTTCTCGGGTCAAAACTTGGAGGTTCATCCAGACTCCAGTCTGAACATCTCGTCTATGGCAACCCGGTTTGACAGCCGAAACCTTGACCCTGTTCCAAGGGAGTTTCGAGAGGTCATTCTTGAAGACGAAGTCTGAACAAAATTTCTGTTCATCAGAAGACAGTTCAGAAACTCCATGCGGTTCCTACATTCCTAAAGCAGCTGCACATCACTAGTTATGCGTAAAAGACAGGACAGGGCCTAATACTCTTTCTATCAGAGTCGGCGTAAAGAATCAGACGTGTCGAAGCTACACATATTCAGACTTCACAGCAACGAATGACAAAACGATCATATGCAGAGAAGAAAGATGACTTTATTAAAAGTTAAAATCATAATTACATATGAGGGAAATCCTGTCTACAAGGGGGTTTTCTTCGTTTTTGTGATTACATATGAGGAAAATCCCGTCTACAAAGGATTCCCCCATCGTCGCCTGAAGGCTGCCCCCCGGAATCTATTTTGACAGGTTCTCGCATCGGTGGAGGTCTTCCTCTTCTTCCAAGAAGATGATCAGTGGCGGGAGGATACAAAACTGGGCATAGACCCATCCTCCAACAGAAGGAAAGCAGGGTAAATCTGCTTCCCTACAGACCAACGTCGCTCAAGCCGGGACAGAGCTAGTCTGTCTGACTCTCGTCACCGGAGGTAATGGAAGAAGGCGCCACTTGCAAGCAGCCTGGTCAAATATGACCCTTCCCTTCTCCTGGACAAGATGCCATATGAAGTTGCTGATTATCCCGAGCAAGGGAGGCTAAGATATCTTTCCATGATCCATCGTTGCAGATGACACTTGCTCGAAGACGCCGTCTTTTTTGGCTCCTTACATGTTGGAAGAACATGGTCTTCTTCTTCCTCAGGTTGACCCGACGAACTCCGGCGATCATCTCAGCATGGTGAAAGGAAATGTGGGGAAGAACAGGTTAACTCCTCAGCCCTTTTTATAGGCAAGCGAGGTCACAACTACCCCCAATAAATCCGCCATAAAGACCGGCCTGAAAGAACGTGTCAAACTTGACCGTTTCGGGCTCCACTCAGAAGGCGTTTCGAGTTACGGTTCATGCTTCATTCAAAGCGTTTCAAATTTCGAGGAATTTAAAAGCTTTGAAGGGGGTCTTGTAGAAGCATAAAAAATACGCCGGATGACTATACGCAACTTATTGGTGCGAGGCAGCATAAAGAGATAACCTCAGGGCCATCAATTAGGCAAGTCAAGAGCTTCTCGGGACCATCCGCGTAAGTGCAGTATGTCCGAGCCGCCTCAGAGCGTAAAGCAGAGGGCTTCGTCGCCTATATGGCGTAAAACACATCCGCTTTCAAATGCGGTATTAAAGCGTACGAGGAACGCTTCGTGCTCCCCGAGATGAACCTGTCAGACCCTGCAATGAACTTGACGTCTGAACTTCTGACAAAAGGATACGGCTTGGCTACCCAGACGACGGCTATAATGATAGCACGGCACTGCGACCCAGGCTATCAGTTACCGCCATCTCCCTCGCGTAAACTACTTTTACATAAATGAGGAGATATGCTACCTTGTTTTACACAGGCATACATGAGCTGTTTACACTCCGCAGTAGACAAAACGCCTGTCACGTCAAAAGCGGCACTTTGTACAGGGCTCGAGGCACGTCTCTGCGATTGGTGCACAAGGCGGTGACAGTCTTCTCGAGGCACGTCTCTTCGCCTGATGCTCAGAACGGGGGCAGGCCTTCAGAACACGCCTTCGCAATTAATGCACAGGATGGTGGCAGATCTCTGTATTTAATGCGAGAGATTTGATTATATCTTCAAAAGCCGTGATTCCGGCTAAAGACATCCACGTCAGCACTTAGCACATTGCGTAGTGGTTTCTACGCCTCCTCAGCTGTTATGCTCTCAGGGCTTCTACGTCTCCTCAGCTGTTATGCTCTCAGGGCTTTTATGCCTCCTCAGCTTCTATGCTCTCTCGGCTTCTACGCCTCATCAGCTTCTATGCTCATTCGGCTTCTACGCCTCCTCAGCTTCTATGCTCATTCGGCTTCTATGCCATCAGGCTTCTATGCCTACCTGGCTTCTATGCCTATTTGGCTTCTATGCCATGGTGACAGACATTGGCTTTTACGCCCACCTCTTCTACACGGAGGATACCTACCTACGTGGCTTTTACGTCGTGATCTTCGTAGCAACAATACGCGTTGTGTCCCTTAGTTGGACCCGCGTTATACGCTCATTCAAAGGATCATCTATATACAGGCATTGGTTATTTTAACCGTCGTGTAAAAGGGTGCTGTATTGTCCACTCCTTAATTTTTACACCAACTGAGTGGTCACTGTCATTAAAACTCTATAAATAGAGACCTCTATCTACAGAGGAACAGGTCAAAGAAATTGATCAACGATCAGACTTCTGAAAAGGAGATCGGATAGGGTCAAGAAAAACAAGGAGAGAGAGAAGAGATCAAGAGAGAGAGAGAGAGAGAGAGAGAGAGAGAGAGAGAGAGGAATCCGGAGCTCAGGCAAAGGGTAGGGATCGACGACCTTGGCATCTTGCATCCACCCTCTTTTGCAACCTTCGAAGCTACCTCATGTCTTCTACGGCACTTCTTCACCATCGTGTTGTCCAAGGGCTAAAGTGATCGACTGCAGATCAGACACCTATAGCAATTTATACCCAGATTAAATAAATTGTACTCCCACATCCTCGTATAGGATTACATTGTACAAGTTTGTTTGTAAACAAAAGAACACGGGTCTTGTATAAACCCCGTCTTGAATACATCTTTCATTCTTTTCGTTTTCTACCACAAACAACTGGAGTCGTGATATTACTTGCTGCTATGGGCTCCCTGACACAGAGCCTGTAGTGGTCTCAGCCTGAGTACTAGTGATACTCTCATTTGTATTTCACATAGCTGGTTATATAACTTGCCATGAGGATCTATTTTTATTTACTGTATTTTATTTGCCTTGAGTGTTTCTTGTAACTTGCTATATCCCCTGAGGACCTAGATCTGGATTATGTTTTCAGGTACAACAGAGGAGGATTACCCTGAGGTATACGGGACAGGAGCTGACGCTGGAGTAGTACTGGCACTAGAGGACGAGGTGGTGCCAGAGGATTTCTCCTTAGTATTCAGTTAGTTACTCAGTTATCTATGCTTATTGTTATTTCATATCTGGACTTATGGACATATGTATTGGTGATATTCTCTTTTCTTATTTTGTCGGGTTGTTCCCCGAGATACTACTTTATAGACTTGATGATGGACTATTTTCTTTTTATCTATTATCTTGACTAATCTATCATATTGAATTCTGTTTACTTTCTAGGATGAGACTAGAATTATATTGTGATAGATGATGTAGACTTGTATTTATATTTATTACAGCTTAAGTGCACTCTAACGGGTCCATTAAATTGGGTTTGCCCATTGGAGTTGTGTTGCTGGCCATTGCCACGTGGCTAGTCCCTCGGTATTTTGGGACTGGGGAGTGACATAGTTTTTTTGTCATGGCCCATACATGACTACGACTATATTTCTTCGGTTTCAACTAACGAACAAAGCTAGCCTGCAAATTAGGATAGAATAAATTATAGGATCTCATCCACTTGTTGACCTGTTCTTGACCTCTATATCGAATTCAAAATAATATCTTGACTTGCATCCTTCCATGATTCCTCTGTACGACTCTCATAGTTTACTTTCTGTGCAGAGTAATGGATCCACGAGCCAGCAACGAGACTCCCGCGGGTATACCACAAGGTGCTGTGGTCACCTACGATGATGGGGTGATGCCACTAAGTGGAGATCTCTCCACTCAACAAAGCAATCAAGTAGATTAGCACGCCTCGAGGTTCCGGCGAGATGATATTCCACCACCGCCGTAATTTACTCCACCAATGCCCATTTTTCTACGAGGACAACCTATGGACGGATAACAGATGTTCCAAATATTCTACGCAATGATGCAAGCACAATAGCAGGTTCATCAAGAGGCCCAGCAACACCAAGCAGAGAACCTAAGGAACAACATAGTGATCGCACTGGAGCAGGCGAATCCACCAGCTAGACGACCATCGACGGGATCTATCACTGATTTTCGCCAGCTGAAGCCCCATACATTTTCTGGCAAGGAGTTCATGAGTGGCTCACAAACACTCAACATGAAAACAACTGAGCTTCCGAGGGAGCGTTGGATGACTGCCGTCAGGATGCAGTTGACGGGCAATGCACATCACTGGTGGCTATCTGAGGAGAGACGACTCGGACCATACCGAGTCACTTGGGAGGAGTTCTCTAGACTATTCCAGGAGATGTATATTTTATCCATTGCCAGAGCAGAACTTAGGGTACATTTAATCTCCTCACTCAAGGCAACATGATGGTAGAAGAGTACAATGCAGAGTTCATCCGTTTGAGTCGCTTCGCCCCTACTCTGATTTCGACAGAAGAGGAGAAGGCAGAAAAGTTCTTTGACGGACTTAGCTTTGAGCTACAGAGATTAATCGGCTCTATTGCACCTACTTCATTCACGGACGTCCTTGCTGCAGCCCGACGCATGAAGCGTGTCATCAGGAGAGAGTCCAGCCAGAAATGATCATTCACATCAGCACCAGCCAGAGCACTATAGGAAGGAGCTGCAAAGAGACCTCATATGCATCAGCCACCCAGAGCAACTCCGAAGACACTGCCTACATGTCAATATTATAGCAAGCGAGGTCAATACGAGAGTGAGTGCAGATGTAAGTTGGGGCTATGCTTGGTATACGGATCCAGCCAACATTCAGCCAGGGAATGCCCTAAGCGCAGAGAGAGAGCACCGATTATAAACCAACCAGCTTTACCAGCACCGAGACCAGCCCAGCAGCCACCTAGGCCAGCTTATCCAGCACTGGGAGCACCACAGACGAGAGTTGGAGGAGTCAGGCCACCAGCTCAAGGAGGGTATCAGCCGAGGCCACTTTTGTACCATATGCAGTGCTATTCTAGCAGGCTCGGCAGCAGAGAGGACCAGCTCAGGGGCGAGGACAAGCATTTGCCATGGCTATTGAAGAGGAAGCTACTGCAAGAGAGGTCATCGCAGGTACTATGTTAGTAGCTTCATTATCTGTTGTAGCTTTATTCGATTCTGGAGCATCGCATTCATTCATAGCTGCTAGCTTCGTAGCCACACATAGAGTAGCTACCGCAACCCTTCCGAAGACTATGAGAATTCTTACAGGAGGCAGAATTATCCCAATTAGTGACATTTGTAGATCTTGTTCGGTAGTAGTCTATGGAAAAGAGATGCGAGCTCAATTTTTGATCTTTTCTATACCGGATTATGATGTTGTACTTGGTATGGACTGGATGAGTCAGTACCATGCGACTCTTGATTACCGGCGTGGATGAGTTATATTTAGATCGCCTGGATGTAAGAAGTTTAGGTTTCTTCGGGGAGCCAAAGAGCAAGGTGTTTAGCCTACACTTAAGGTACTCTCTGTAGAAGGGGAGCCCGAGTACCCAAAGGTGGTATATGAGTTTGTGGATGTATTTTTCGATGATCTTCCAGGCTTACCACCTGATCCGGAAATAGAATTCATAATAGACTTAACTCCAAGAGCGGAGCCTATCACTTCATCAGTGTACCAGTTAGCACCTAAGGAGTTGGTGGAATTGAAGAAGCAAGTTGATGATCTTCTGGAGAAGGGTTTTATTTGGCCTAGTGTTTCACCATGGGGAGCACCCATACTATTTGTACCGAAGAAGGATGGAACGATACGCCTGTATATTAACTAAAAGGCACTGAACGCTGTAACCATCAAGAACCGGTATCCCTTGTCGCGCATTGATGATCTGTTCGATCAATTGAGTGGTGCTCGTGTATTCTCAAAGATCGATCTCAGATCCGATTATCATCAGATTAGAGTGCGAAAAGAGGATATACCGAAGACAGCATTCAGGACCAAGTACGGACACTATAAGTTCTTAGTTATGCTATTTGGTTTAACCAACGCACCAGCTGTGTTCATGAGTCTGATGAACAGAGTCTTCCATCAGTACTTGGACAACTTTATGGTTGTGTTTATTGATAACATCTTGATATACTCCAAGAGCCACGAAGAGCACGAGGAGCATCTCAGAATCGTGCTAGAGACACTGAGACAGGAGAAGCGGTACGCCAAACTTAGCAAATGTGAGTTTTGTCTGAATATGGTGCCTTTTCTGGGACATATCATCTCGGAAGAAGGACTTTCAGTTGATTCGGAGAAGGTTGCTGCAATAAAAACTTGGCCCATACCTACATCAGTTGCGAAAGTGAGAAGTTTTCTCGGACTTGTTGGATATTATCGAAGATTCGTGGAGAACTTCTCAAGGATTGCAGAGCCTATGACACGGTTGACGCATAAGGACCAAGAGTTTGCATGGACGAAAGATTGCCAGAAGGCCTTTGAGGAGTTGAAGAGACGATTGACGACAACATCGGTCTTGACTCTTCCTTCAGGATCGAGAGGATTCGTAGTTTATAGTGATGCGTCAGGCAGTGGACTATGATGTGATTTGATGCAACATGACAAAGTTATTACTTATGCATCAAGGCAGCTGGAGGTTTATGAGAAGAACTACCCGACGCACGATCTTGAGCTAGCTGCGGTAATATTTGCGTTAAAGATTTGGAGGCACTATCTTTACGGAGAGAGGGTAAAATTTTTTACTGATCACAAGAGTCTGAAGTATGTCTATACTCAGAAAGAGCTCAACATGAGGCAGAGGCGTTGGTTAGAGTTGATGGTCGATTTTGATATAGATTTACAGTACCATCCGATCAAGACGAACGTCATAGCAGACGCACTCAGCAGGAAGCCCACAGCTTATTTCTTGAGATGCAGCCCCAGCTATTAGAGGATCTACAGGAGCTCAGGATAGGTTATTTTGCCAGGGCAGAGTGGGCAGTTGGCGAATCTTGAAGTTAAGTCATCACTAGTGGAGAGGATTAAGGCGGCATTGCCTACAAATGCTAGGTTTCAGAGACTTAAAGAGAAGATGGAAGCCAACATGCATACGAGACTTCAAATCATGAGGACGGGACGTTAAGGTATGGGAATCGCCTATATGTTCCGAATGGGGAGTTTGTCATGCCCCAGTCCCAAAATACGTAGGACTATGAACACGTAAGCATGCCAGCCGAATATATATGACAACTCCAATATATGGAAACCATAACACATGCGTATGCTGTATTATGAACAATAATTCACAAGTGGTAAAAACTATCACAAGTCACATGGTATAATCTAAATCTCATCCACATAATTCAAATAGAAATAAATAACCAATATCTATATGACTAGATCTCAATATAAAGTATCAAAGGATGACAGTCGGATGGAAACAAATCCACTGCCGAACTAGAATATAAAAGCAAACACAATATAAGTACATCAACTAACAATCACGAGGCTCGAAGGGAAGACCTCCTCGAAACATAAGTAACCAATCCAGATCTGCCCTCCTGCTAATACTCATGAACATCTACACCTGGAAAGGGACCAGGTCCTCAGAGGGACATAACAAGATACATAGAAGCATGCCAATAAAGTACTGAAATAAACATCCAATGGGTCGCCTAACCGTCTGTCACTACCACATTTTCTAGGAAAGGGTATTTTGGTAATTTCCTATTTAAATAAATATTGTGCATGGTAAATAATTATTTGTTGTATTATTTAATTGTTGTTAGTTATTATTTAATTATTTTGGACTTATTTTAGTGGACCCAACTAGTTTAGTTTGGACCCATGGACCAACATGAATTAACTAGTTAGACTTGGCCCATTTAGAAAGCCCATAGTTAAGGAGATGGATTAAATTAATTAAATGATTAGACTAGAAGCTTCCTTCCTTAATTATTTCTTCATGAGAGGCCCCAAGGGGTACATTGGATATTTTACAATTGCTTGGGGGAGGGGCTATGGCCGGCCTATTAATGAGGGGGGGGGGAAATTTCTCTCTCCTCTCATTTCATTCCAAATCTAGATCTAGAATTTTCCCACTACCAAATTCCCTCCATTTTCAATCCAATTCCCTACCAATTTCATTCCAAATTCTTCCCAATTCACCATTAGAGAAGAAGAAAGCAAGGATCTAGAAGAAGGAAGCAAGGATCTACAAAGAGGAGCAAGGATCTACAATTTGGAAGCAAGTTTATCTCAATTGGAGGTTTCATTGGGAATCCATCTCCCAATAGGTATAATTCAGATTTTTCCCATTTAAATAGCTTCTAAATCTGGGATTTAATCATGTAAAATCAACCTATATGTATGTACTACCCATAGGACTTTGTTTTGTGTTCATAGGAGACCCATGGAGAAAGTTATGGTACTTTTTGTATCAATTTTGTTGGAATTCCGAATTTACATTTTGTTGTGTGTGTCAATTGATCCTATAGATCAATTGGACATGAGATTTGTGTTTGAGGCTAGTGTCGTGTCCATATTGGGATACTTGTGGTTCGTATCCCAACTATTTGGTGATACGTGTCATTTGGGGGTTTTCCTCCGACACGGGGCTTTGAACATGTCGTATTTTGACACGGACACATAGATCTACTTTTGACACTTTGATTTGTTCATAAATATTATTTGTGATTTGTTTGTGTCCTTCGGGGTGCATTTGGTTGTGTGTTGGACTCGTGTCGCATGCGTATCCTAGATCTAGTGGGATACGGTGAGATACTCTCCAATTGTGTGTATTTTGCATAGATCTAATTAATTGTGGTTCAATTCTTCATTTATAATTAGTAAATATATATGGATATTATATATTTATTTTGTGTATTTATTATAGTAATTATTGTAGCATAGATCTATATTTTGTGTGTGCTAATATAATGTACAATATAATATGTAGCTTTCTTGCATACAAATATATATGTTACTACTTGTTAAATAATATAATTTATACATAAAATATTTTATAAAATATATTTATGTGTTTGATTGTGTAATTGTATTATTTATAATTATTATGAACTTATTGTATATTAATGTATATATTTTAGGTGTGCTTCTAGCCATATAAAATATGTACATTAATATGTACATGAGTTTGTAACAATTGGTATTTAATTATAAGTGTAGATGTGTATATATATAAGTATATAATTATTAGTTATTTAATTATATTATATTGTGATTTTATTGTATATATATATATTGTTATATATATATATATATATATATATATATATATATATATATATATATTTTGATTGTTTTAGTAACAGTGAATTAATGACAGTAAAACTGTCATTAATTAGCCGATACAGCAGCCGCTGTAACTCTGTGCATTTAAATGCATTTAATGACAAATCTGTCATTAATTAGCAGTGGGCGGGTCTGAGCGGATTTTCCGCGACAGTCTTTCTGCGACGGTTTTAAACTGTCAGCGATCCAGTCGGCAGTAGGAATTGTATTCAGTTTTTTCTGCGACAGTTTTTCGGTGACAGACGAAACTGTCACTATTAGCCGTTTTAATTAAATTGTATTCTTAGCTCACTGTTTTCAGTGACGCTTTGACAGATTTAATGTATATATTATATATTGTATTTGTATATATTTATATGTATATATATATATGTGTTTTGTGAGGTATAATAATTGTTATAATATAGTATTTTAATTATATGAATATTGGGTTGTATATATATATTTTTACGGTATATATTAATTGTATTATTAGTATACTTTGTGTGAGTTTCTTTTGGAATCTAATTTGATTCCTAAATTGTTGTATTTTATTTTTATATTATTTTATGGATGTTTTGTGAGGTTGACTTTGGGTTTGACCATGTTTGACTTTAGTGGACTTTAGAGTTGACCATAGTTGACTTTTGCCTTAGAATTGAGTTATTGACCTAGAAGTTGTCTAGTTTGACTTGTTCTCTTTCCGGGACCTTGTTTTAATGTTGTATTCCATATCTAGGTCTTCGAGGCACCGAGTCAGACATTTGTGAGACTGTTCATTGGACTTCAGGCGAGTACATTCTCTGATAGTTTCTCATTTATGATATCCTCTATGTTCGTTGTATCTAGTGTAGATTTACATGTTCTCTTGACACTGTTGTTACACGGATTGGTATATCCGGATCTCGTCATGAGATATTATTCCTTGGTATATGGTGTATATGGTGCAAGTATTGTTTCATTGGTTATCTTGTACATGTACAGACACCGATTTTCGGGAGGAGTCGCTCTCTTCTTGGGGAATCTCGTGCCATAACGTACCGTGGTTGGATCTATTATACCAGTCGGGGGTGGGGAGTATTTTAGTGTAGATATGTGATCATACCCTCCTTGTGCATGTCTTATTCCTTGTGAGTGTTGATCATACACCGCACGTATAATCAGCCAGGCCATTATACTCTTGTGCAAGTTCCCAAGCCGATCACATGTTAAAGCTAGTACTCACACACTTAGTCATTAGTATTCTTGTTCCATCAGCATATTGTTCATTATTGTATTTCTTTCCAGTACTTCCTTATTGTCTATACATTTCTTGTATCTATTTATGCATCTTGTTTATCCACAGCTATTTACTGTTACATAGTTTTTATCATTATTTGAGAACTGCTGTTAGGGTTGTACTCTGCTCCTTCCTGACTGGAAATATTTTTCCAGATGACACTGAGGAGTACCCTACCTACTATGGACGCCAGGATATTGTGGGTTTAGATTCTGAGACCCTGGCTCAAGAGGGACTTATCCCAACTGAGACAGTTGACCCTGGAGTTGTAGCTTTATAGTTTTGTAGTATTCTTTTGTACTGGATTTGTCTCCAGCTTATTTCTATTTTTCTTCAGACTCATTGATGTATTATTTTAGACTCATGAGTTGTATTGTGACTATTCTATTCTTTATCTGATTCGTGCTCATTCTATTTTAGTTCTGTGATTGAGTATTTTATCATTATTGGTGGTTCATTATATTAGATAGATTATCTAGACAGCGTTCTACCGCCGATTCTGCGGCGTAGGCTGGGCATTGTTTCCGACTAGTACCCTTACACCGGGTGCGGGTCATGACACCGTCTAAGTGAATGCAGTTTAAGAACAACTTTCCCAATGCGTGGGCTATCTGGCTAAAATAGGATTGGCATAATTTTCTTGGAGATTCAGGGGCCTAAAAAGCAAGTCGTCTGTTGAACGACAGAGGCCGCCAGGTAGTATAGGGGTCATCACGACCACGTATCTCCGGCGGAGCGTGCGGGTTACATAAAAGAAAAGTACAAAGGAGCCCACACGCCTTACTTGTTGTTTTCCCTACCCCATGCTCTAAGCATGTCATATCCATGACACGATAATACCTTTAATAACTGCCAAGTCTGCTAGCATGCAAAGTTTCTAACAATAATTATCCCTAACGTACGACCCATATGTACAGGAGGCCAACCCAATACGCAGTCTATGAATCTATATGAGACTCACAACTCGTGTAACAACTGTGTCACAGCCAATGAGACCTAAGAATGCCTCATGATAATGGGGTGGTCTCACAAACTAGGTCAATGCATATACATGATAAAAATAGATCACGACGTCACCGTCGTTGCACCCAAGTTTCCTTGGACGTGCAGTTTATATAGCAGTTAAAATACATGAACTAATAAGCAGAAATGAGATGCATGCAACATATGGAATATAAATTGCAGTACAATGGCAAGGTATACTTGCCTGGCAAGAAAACTGCGTAGTACCAATAACCTGCTCCAGAAGTCGCACAGAACAATCCAATGGGTCCTATATACATATAATATAATACAATACAACATCAGCCATTACACTAGCACAGACACAACCATAATACACTGGCCTCAAAGGGTACGCTAGGGGTGACACTGGTCAACTAACAAGGTCAATTGCGCATCTAATTACGTGGGTGTCACGTCTTCAAATACTGTGCATAATCAGACAGTCAACTAACACTTGTCTAGTCAGTACGTCGGTGTACACAAGGCAGACAATTCCCTAATATTCAGGTCACAAAGTCAAGGTAAATATGCGGACAAAATCCACGGTGTCCTAGGGTCGTACAACAAGTAAACACATATATAGTCATAATTATTATTTAGCATTTACTTAATTATACAATACATATATATATATATATATATATATATATATATATATATATATATATATATATACACCAAATTGAACAATATACGCATATGCGTACGTCTACGTATACGAGTTGGTTTCACCGACTCAGGGTCTGATGTCATCCAATTAAGACTGTCATGAAGCAATACTAAATCCTACGCTATCACACAAGCACACATAAAAAGGAGAAGAGGGTCAGGTTCGAACCTCGGGATTAGCGTGCACAGGCACGAGAATCAGGATGATTGTAGCAGGTTGTCTTTGGCGAGGGTGACGGGTCCACGATGACGACGATGACGTGGGTAATAAAGATTGGGTTAATGCTGATAATAATGAGGATGGTGATTGGTGATGATGATGGTTAAGGTGATGATGATTCACATAGATGATTAGGTTAATGAGATGGTGATGATGAGATGATGAGATGATGATGATGAGATGATGATATGATGATGATGAGATGATAAGATGATGATGGTGATGATGTGGATGATGATAGGGATGATGGTGATGATGATAGGGATGGTGGTGATGATGTTATTGATAATAAAGGGGATGGCCGGAGGAGGTGTTGCTACTGGAAGAAAGGTGGAAGTTCAAGCGAGTGGCGGGTGGAGGAGAGTCGTAGGGAGGTGTGGTGGTCATGACAGTGCTCAGGACGAGGGGATAGCCGCGGGTTATGGTCGAACAGGAGTCGGGGACGGGAAAGAGGCATTTAATGGTGATGGGGACGTTGGTGGTGGTAATACAGTAGGCCGGAGGAGGTCGGCTCGGGATTCAGTCGGTCCAGGCGGTCGTCTGCTCGTCGACGGAGAGGCACAATGGTGGTGGCTGTGTTTGTCGAGCTCAGGCGGGTCGGGTGGAGGTTGATGACAATGGTGAAGATGGTGGTGGCTCTGCGGGGAGATGGTCGGGGAGATGGGAACAGAGAGGAGATAGTGGTTCAGGCGTGGAGTTCTCGGCGGAGGGAGTCGGGGACGATGGTGCTGCCGGGAGGTCGAGGTGGTGGACTGTTGTGCGGGATGCAGGTTGAGGAGGTCGAGTTATGGAGGTCCGTGGTTGAGGGGAGGTTGGCTGCGGTGGGTCAGGGCGTTGGATGGCCGGCGATTCCGGTCTCCGGGGAGGTGGTGCCTGCGGGGGAATCTGGCTGAGGAAGATGATGAATAGGAAGGGAGGGGTGTAGTCGGCTAGGTTAGATATTGGGTTGTGTGTTGAATGAAAACAATAGGAAAAGTTGTATTTATATGTAGAAAGTAGGGTTTTGAGGTTGACCTAGGGGATTGGGCTTGGTCAACATCCTCCTTGGGGTGGGCCTTGGCTTGTCATGTAGGTATTGGAGGGCTATAATTTGCATTGTTTAAAATGCAAGGATAGGGTTAAATGAGGGGGCGATGTTGTGTGTTGCACATTCCAATAAATTATAGAAAAAATTACATGAAAGAGAAATGGGTTTCTTCATGTGTTGTGTCCAATGGTGTGGATACCTCAATGCACTTTTGCATAAAATCTTTCAACAATTAGAAAATTACACAAAGATAGAAATTGGATTAAATTAATTAAAATTAATGCAAAATGTGTTTTTGAATTAATTAGAAGTACATGGGGCTAAAATTAGGTGGGACACAAGTGTCATGGATATAGAGGACTCAGAATAGAATATTATCATAAATTGGGTTGCACAAAACAAGTCAAGATTGTGTCTCCAATTTCGATTGGAACACACAAGGATACAAAGTTAAATTTATTTAGAATTAAATAATAACGTCCGCGACGAATATTGTGCGACTAAGATGTAGCACAAGAGAGCATAATTATAAGTTACACAAAGGTCAGAATAGAAGGCGGGCACGTCTAGGACAAGGATGTAAAATTTGTAGGAAAGCAATGACTAGTGTAGTGCTCCAATTATCGAAGCAACGGTAAGGTGCAGTAAGTGATATAATTATTGTATAATTAAATAAAATATCGTGTTCTATTTCTAATTGGACTTAACTAGCCCTAGTTTCACTGTCTAAGCCAAGTAGGCCTAATTTTGGGTGAGGGGGTTTACAATCTACCCAACTTAAAATAATTTCGTCCTTAAAATTAAAATAAGGCATAATTCTCTAAATCATTCACATTCGTATATAAGGCAAGTCAATCGCGATCTCTTCCAAAATTTTAAATAACATAATCTTTTCAATTTTATCGCAATTACTTTAGATTTAAAATAACCACTATTTAAATTAAATTTAACATATTATAATCTTTTCTCGATTTTTTAAATCATCAACTTCCAAATTTAAGTCAATCCATACAACATCTTCAAGATTTAAATAACCCATACCAAATTTTACACTACTATATCCAACTATCATAATCTCCTTTAGAAAATAATTCTAATCAACTCTTATTCTTATTCTCTACTTAAGAATTTTGTACTCTTCCAAAATTTAAATTTTAATTTTCATCCTCAATATTTCAAATAGGTAATCCAACAATTAAAATTTAACTTTTAATTCAAATCATAAAATTTGGAATTCAATCCGTCAATGTTCATGTTTAGAGTTCTATTTATTTTCCTCAAGATTTACATCGATGATTCAACCTTCAGTTTTCAAAATTTAACTCATGTGCTTAAAGTATAAACATTTGGTCCGCAATATCAAGATATAAATTTTTATTAAATCCTCATCATCTTAATCATTCTTCTAAAATTCTCAACATTTAAAATGACTTAATCTCTCAATCTAATCTTACTTGATCACAATCTAAAAGAAATTTCTCTCAAGTTGACAATGCAACTTCTACCTAACTTAGAATTTATCCATCTATCATATAAGACTATACCTTTAAGAAAAACTATTCTTCAAATTATTTAATCATGTTATTCTATCCTCAAAACTTTAACACCAAATTATCACATATGATATGCCCTTAATTACAAAAGATAGTCACCAAATAATACGGTTGGCCTATGGGGTATATCTAGTACTCTTTGTGTATCAATCTTATACCAAGAACGAGGTTCGTCTTTCCGAAATAAGGGAAGACAAAAAACAATAATAAAGAGTTCAAGGGGGGAGGTAATAGAATACAAGTATGGGGTTCAAGGCGATTAGAGAATTCAAAAGGGAATTGTCAAGGCAGTTATGGATTAAAATCCTATTTTTGGTAAATTCTTAGTCGCATGCTCGTATCAGTACAGTTATGTAACCGATACGATATGCTCAGACATGTCTAGAGGCAAAGATATTTGTCTACTAGTCAACTATATATCTCAATCCACGTAAAGTAGTCAGGCGAAGAGCGAACCAAGCGCACTAAGGTTAGCTAGACCTTAATACACTGATTCTGATTTAGACAATGTATTAGTGTATGGTTGATCAGACCCCAATAACACATATGTCATGAATAAGCTCGATAAAAGGATAAGCTTGCAAAACTAGGCTATAATAACATCATAAGTCGAGGTAGAAAATATAAGTACGCTAGATTAAGATGAAAGAAGGTATAAAATAATTCAAGTTCACAAAGAAGATAAGACTCTACAATCTCTACAGTTGTCATACTAACTCCTTGTCTAAGTCGCTAGTCGACCAAGTAGGGGTATGGGCCTCTAAGTTCTACAGTCTGGATAAACACTATCTTCTTATGGAAGCCTATAGTTAAGGTCATTCAATTACACTTTATTTATCGGTCAAAAGGACTATGTGATACTAGGTTGTGAGACATACTACCCAACTTAAAACAATTAACTAATACTGTGACTGTCTTAAGGGAATTCTACAACATAACCTTGCAATTGTAAATAAAGTAGAACTCTTATTAGGGTATACGAGGAAGGATCTTGGTACCTATTAGGGTATCCTATTATATTATATAGGTAATGGTCATCTTAAGTCCTAATCATAGTGCTTATAGAATAAATCTGTCAATATTAAGAATGTAAGGTTTACTGGCTCTCAAGTGAAATATAATATAACTTGTATAGAGGTGGGGTACAAATTACGTGATTCAAAACTAAAGGATAATCATCAAGTCACAATCTAAAAGAATAACTCAACTATCAAGTTCTAACTACCAAGCACAAAAATTCAAAATTCAAGATTACAACTATAATCCTAGCAAACTATATATCCTAACACACAAAAGAAAATCGCTTGGCCTACAATCAAAGGGATTATGTGGTACAAATCGAAAGATGAAGGAATTTTTTTTTTTAGTCATCGCACAAATAGTGAGCGCTAAGGTTTTAGAGGAATAAGATATAAAATTAAAATGAAAGACTCTTGATAATGTCATGATTTTCTAAGGGGAAGGTGGTATGCTAATTTCTATGTTCGAGGTATGATCAAGAAAAATATTATATTCATTCCTCTTGGCTTCCTAATGTACTGTATGCTAATACCAAGAATCTAAATTTACAGTTCTCTAATACTATCTTACTATGAAAGTTAGGTTCAGTCATAATATTAAAGCTTGGATTTCTATTGGTTCCTCAATACTAGGGTCAAACAATATGGTCAAATTTCTAACTAACTCTAGTAGCGTCTATACTACTCTCAAGTCCTTCATAAATATATCAAGGGATAATGGTCAATCAATCTTACATATAAGGGGTGCTAGGGTTCATTAAGTATTCTAACTTAGTGATGTGTCAATATCCTAGTTGTATCCTTAGTATAAATATTACCCTAATTATCATCCTAACAACAGGGATTCATATATTTTAGCAGAGGCTATACTCAAAAAAATATTAGGGAAGCACATGAATTAAGCAGGATGCAGTTATTCAAATAGAACAGATTGGAAGGAAGATGAGTCATAGTCAAATGTGGATAAGATCCTATACTCTAATCCTACGTGCAGGCTTGCTCGGAACAGTAACGTAACCGAGACAATATACTCTCGACCTGCATGGGCCACCACAAAAAATATGTTACGCCCCAGTCCCAAAATACGTAGGACTAGAAACACGTAAGCATGCCAGCCGCATGTATATGGCAACTCCAATATATGAAAACCATAACACATGCGTACGCTGTATTATGATCAATAATTCACAAGTGGTAAAAACTATCACAAGTCACAGGGTATAATCTAAATCTCATCCACAGAAATCAAATAGAAATAAATAACCAATATCTATGTGACTAGATCTCAATATAAAGTATTAAAGGATGACAGTCGAATGGAAATAAATCCACTGTCGAACAAGAATATAAAAGCAAACACAATATAAGTACATCAACTAACAATCACGAGACTCGAAGGGAATACCTCCTCGAAACATAAGTAACTAGTCCGGATCTGCTTTCCTGCTAATACTCATGAACATCTACACCTGGAAAGGGACCAGGTCCTCAGAGGGACATAACAAGATACATAGAAACATGCCAATAAAGTATTGAAATAAACATCCAATGGGTCGCCTAACCGTCTAAGTGAATGCAGTTTAAGAATAACTTTTCCAACGCATGGGCTATCTGGCTAAAATGGGATTGACATAATTCTTTTGGAGATTTAGAGGCCTAAAAAGCATGTCGTATTTTGAACGGCAGAGGCCGCCAGGTAGTATAGGGGTCATCACGACCACGCATCTCCGGCGGAGCGTACGGGTTACTAAAAGGAAAGTGCAAAGGAGCCCACACGCCTTACTTGTTGTTCTCCCCAGCCCATGCTCTAAGCATGTCATATCCATGATACGATAATACCTCTAATAACTGCCAAGTCTACTAGCATACAAAGTTTCTAACAGCAGTTATCCCTAACGCACGGCCCATACGTACATGAGGCCAACCCAATACGCAGTCTGTGATCTATATGAGACTCATAACTCGTGTAACAACTGTATCGCGGCCAATGAGACCTAAGAATGCCTCATGATAATGAGGTGGTCTCATAAACTAGGTTAATGCATATACATGATAAAAATAGATCACGATGTCACCATCGTTGCATCCAAGTTTCCTTGGACGCGTAGTTTATATAGCAGTTAAAATACATGAACTAATAAGCAGAAATAAGATGCATGCAATATATAGAATATAAATTACAGTACAATGGCAAGGTATACTTACATGGCAAGAAAGCTGCGTAGTACCAATAACCTGCTCCAGAAGTTACACAGAATAATCCAATGGGTCCTATATACATATAATATAATACAATACAATATAAGGCATTACACTAGCACAGACACAACCATAATACACTGGGCTCAGAGGGTACGCTAGGGGTGACACTAGTCAACTAACAAGGTCAATTGTGCATCTAATTATGCGGGTGTCACATCTTCAAATACTGTGCATAATCAGACAGTCAACTAACACTTGTCTAGCTAGTACGCCGGTGTACACAAGGCAGACAATTTTCTAATATTCAGGTCACAAAGTCAAGGTAAATATGCGAGCAAAATCCACGGTATCCTAGGGTCGTACAGCAAGTAAACACATATATAGTCATAATTATTATTTAGCATTTACTTAATTATACAATACATATATATATATACCAAATTGAACAATATACGCATACGTGTACATATACGTATATGAGTTGGGTTCACCGACTCAGGATCTGATGTCATCCAATTAAGACTGTCATGAAGCAATACTAAACCCTACGCTATCACACAAGCACACATAAAAAGGAGAAGATGGACATGTTCGAACCTCGGGGTTAGCGTGCACAGGCACGGGAATCGGGGTGATTGTAGCAGGTTGTCTTTGGCGAGGGTGACGGGTCCACGATGACAACGATGACGAGGGTAATAATGATTGGGTTAATGTTGATGATGATGAGGATGGTGATTGGTAATGATGATGGTTAAGGTGATGATGATTCACATAGATGATTAGGTTAATGAGATGATGAGATAATGATGATGAGATGACGAGATGATAATGATGAGATGATTATGATGAGATGATAATTGGTGATGATATGGATGATGATAGGGATGATGGTGATGATGATAGGGATGATGGTGATGATGTTATTGATAATGAAGGGGATGGATGGAGGAGGTGTTGCTACTGGCGGAAAGGAGGAAGTTCAGGCGAGTGGTAGGTAGAGGAGAGTCGTAGGGAGGAGTGGTGGTCATGATAGTGCTCAGGGCGAGGGGATCACCGCGGGTCATGGTCGAACATGAGTCGGGGACGAGGAGGACGGGGAAGAGGAGTTTAATGGTGATGGGGATGATGGTGATGGTGATACAGTCGGCCGGAGGATGTCGGCTCGGGATTCAGTGGGTCCAGGCAGTCGTCTGCTCGTCGACGGAGAGGGATAATGGTGGTGGCTATGTTTGTCGAGCTCAAGCGGGTCGGGTGGAGGTTGATGACAATGGTGAAGACGGTGGTGGCTCTGTGGGGAGATGGCCGGGGAGATGGGAACATGGAGGAGATGGTGGTTCAGGCGTGGAGGTCTCGGCAGAGGGAGTCGGGGATGATGGTGCTGTCGGGAGGTCGAGGTGGTAGACTGTCATGCTGGATGCAGGCTGAGGAGGTCGAGTTATGGAGGTCCGTGGTCGAGGGGAGGTTGGCTGCGGTGGGTCAGGGCGTTGGATGGCCGGCGGTTCCGATCTCCGTTGAGGTGGTGCCTGCGGGGGAATCAGGCTGAAGAAGATGATGAATAGGAAGGGAGGGGTATAGTCGGCTAGGTTAGATATTAGGTTGTGTGTTAAATGAAAACAATAGGAAAAGTTGTATTTATATGTAGAAAGTAGGGTTTTTGGGTTGACCTAGGGGATTGGGCTTGGTCAACATCGTCCTTGGGGTTGGCCTTGGCTTGTCATGTATTGGAGGGATATAATTTGCATTGTTTAAAATGCAAGGCTAGGGTTAAATGAGGGGGCGATGTTGTGTGTTGCACATTCCAATAAATTATAGAAAAATTTACATGAAGGAGAAATGGATTTCTTTATGTGTTGTGTCCAATAGTGTGGACACCTCAATGCACTTTTGCATAAAAGTGCCCAACAATTGGAAAATTATACAAAGATGAAAATTGGATTTAATTAATTAAAATTAATGCAAATAGTTTTTTTGAATTAATTAGAAGTACATGGGGCTAAAATTAGGTAGGACACAAGTGTCATAGACATAGAGGACTCGGAATAGAATATTATCATAAATTAGGCTATATAAAATAGGTCAAGATTGTGTCTCCAATTTCGATTGAAACACACAAGGATACAAAATTGAATTTATTTAGAATTAAATAATAACGTTTGCGACGAATATTATGCAACTAAGATGTAGCACAAGAGATCATAATTATAAGTTACACAAAGGTCAGAATAGAAGGCGAGCACGTCTAGGACAAGGATGTAAAATTTGTAGGAAAGCAATGGCTAGTGTAGTGCTCCAATTATCGAAGCAACGGTAAGGTATACTAAGTGATATAATTATTGTATAATTAAATAAAATACTGTATTCTATTTCTAATTGGACTCAACTAGCCCTAGTTTCATTGTCTAAGCCAAGTAGGCCTAATTTTGGGTGAGGGGGTTTACAGAGTTGAGACATGAGCTGATATCTGAGGTACATAGCTCCATGTACTCTATTCGTCCGGGAGGTACGATGATGTACCGAGATTTGAGACAGTACTATTGGTGGCATGGGATGAAGAGAGAGATTGCGTGGTTTGTGGTAAAATGTTTGGTTTGTAAGCAAGTTAAGGTCGAGCATCATAGAACCATTGTTATGTTACAACTGCTTCCCTTACCCGAATGGAAGTGGGAATATATCACTATGGATTTTATGACAGGATTTCCATGATGCCCCAGTGAGAAGGATGCAATTTGGGTTATTGTGGATCGACTCACCAAATCGACACATTTTTTGTCGTTCAGAGTTGGACAGTCCACATAGATTCTAGCCGACATGTATATACGACAGATCGTAAGGTTATATGGAGTACCGGTTAGTATTGTGTCTGATTGTGACTCAAGATTCACATCCCATTTTTGGTGAAGCATGCAGGAGAATCTTGGCACCCGACTCAAGTTCAACATTGCTTACCATCCACAGACAGACGGTCAGTCGGAGCGTACGATTCAGATCCTAGAGGATATGCTGAGGCCATGTATGTTAGACTTCGGAGGATCTTGGAAAGACCATTTATACTTGGTGGAGTTCTCTTATAATAACAGCTACTAGGCGAGCATCCAGATGGCACCTTTTGAAGCGCTATACGGAAGGAAGTGCAGGTCACCGATATATTGGAGTGACGTTGGCGAGCGTCAGATACTCGGTCCGGAGTTAGTAATGTAGACAGTTGAGAAGGTGAAGCAAATTCAGAGTCATCTTCGTGCAGTTCAGGACAGACAAAATCATTGTGCTGACACACACCGTCGACCATTGGAGTTCGAGGAGGGTGAATATGTGTTCTTGAGGATCTCACCTATTCGAGGTACTATTCGATTCGGGAGCAGAGGTAAGCTGGGCCCGAGGTACATTGGGCCGTTTGATATTTTAAAGCGTATTAGTGAGGTGGCGTACCATCTAGCATTACCCCCATCTCTAGCGGGAGTGTATAATGTATTCCATGTCTCACAGCTGAGGAGGTACGTGATTGATCCAAGTCACATAGTCTATCATTCTAAGATTCAGTGGGTCCGAGCTTGAGGTATGAGGAGCATCCAGTTGGGATACTTGACATTAGTGAGAAGATATTAAGGGATCAGACGATCAGACTGGTTCGAGTAGCTTGGAAACATCACTCCCCAAGCGAATCCACTTGGGAGCGAGCAGATGTCATACAACAGCGTTATCCTCACTTATTCGAAGATGCATGTATGACCTAAGAATTACCTATAGATTACCTTGTATTTATAAATTCCTTAGTAGTTTAATTCTTAATTGGGAGGACGCAATTCTTTTAAGTTGGGTAAATTGTAAACCCTTTTTTTAGATTTTAGATTTAATTATTGGTATTATGATTTACTAATATTAAGGGAGTATTTTCTGTATTTTTTAGCTAATTATAATAAATATATATTCATGGATTAATATTTATGTGTATTTAATTAATTATAGTTATTGTACAAAAATATATTTTTGGGTGTACAACTAATATTAGAGTATTGTAGAATTTTTCTGGATTTAATGAAGGTACACAACTATTTTTAGATAGCTATTTACATATATATATATATATATATATATATATATATATTATATATAGAGATAATTATTAATTATTAAAACCAAATTAAACCAACCCTAAACCCTAAACCCAAACCTGTAAACCCTAAACCCGGCTACCCGAAACCCTTTCCCCATTCGTCTATAGTAACCACCCCCTACTGTAACCGAAAACCCTTCGGCTATAGCCCCCGACCCCCTCGGTTCAAACCTCAGTGACCCCCTCTCTTCCCATTCCGAAACCCCCTTCACACCCTTATATATACATCTCCCTAGACCACCCCTTAGCCATCTTGAGAATTGTTCAGATATACGCATACTCTGGCCTGCATATTTTCAGATATGCGGAGAGTCATAGATCTGTAATATAGATGAGCATAAAATCATAAGTTTGTAGACTCTCGAGCGTAAAAGCTGCTGAGCCTGAGAGCATCCGGGCGTAAAACTATAGATTTGTAGTCTCTCAAAAGAAAACTTTCGAGCGTGAAGTCGTAGATTTGTCGCCTATGAGCGTAAAAGCTACCGAGCGTGAAATCATAGATTTGTAGCCTCTGAGCATGAAGTCGTAGGTTTGTAGCCTCTCGAGCGTAAAAGCTATCGAGCGTAAAAGCATCCGGGCGTAAAACCATAGACTTATAGCCTCTGAGCGTAAAACCGTAGATTTGTAGCTGCCGAGCGTAAAAAGCTCCTTGGCGTAAAATCACGAATCTGCTCTGCACGAAATTTTTTTTGAATTCGCTGACTGTCCGCCTTCCCTGAGTAGTAGGCTGACGTGGTCCCCAATCATAACCGAATATTAAATATCGGATTTGGTTAGGGATTCGAGGAGTCCATCTGAACTCTATATATACCCCAAGGCCTTCAGAGAGAAAACTCTTCACCTGTCTTTTGCAAAAGAAAACCCTTCGTCTCTTTGAGCACTTTCCTTTGTTTCTTCTCTGGGCATTCTGAGTCTTTAGCAATGGCACCAAAATCGATCTCCTCCTCTAAGGGAAAGAAGGCTGCCTCCTCTTCTCGCTCCGCTGCCCAAGCAAGAGCGACTCCCATCGGGCAGGGCGAACCTCGCTCTGAACGAAGTGTCCCACCATCAAGCTGTGCACCGGACGTTATATGTAAAGTTTTTGGGAACGAGAAGACAAAGAAAACCCTTCGCACCGTTGTACGGGAATGCGCTAGGTCATCTTCTGTGCTGAGAACCTCTTCGAGGACGATGATGCACAGAGATGTTTTATTATTTACGCCCACATTCCTAATGTGTCAGCGTAAAAACTCCATATTTTTGCAGTCTGGCGTAAAAGCTTTGACTGTCAAAATTTGGCGTATACCACAAAATTTGAGTGTTACGCCTTGGATGAAAATTCCGGTGTAGCAACTCAAATTTTGGCAGTCTGGCGTAAAACACAGACTGTATACTGCCAACCTTGAATTTTACGCCTATAAATAGGTTCCAGCGTAAAAACTCAAGTTTTCACAGTTTTGGCATAAAAGCTCGGACTGTTGATCTTTGGCGTAATTTGCAAGATTGTAATATCTAGTATAGAAACTGACTTGTTCTTCTTGCATTTTGTAGTAAACTTGCAGATACCTCTGTTGGCTGAGGTAATGGGTTCTGCTGCTGGGATGCTGAACTCCAATTACCTAGAGAATTTGTCCCACGTGACATTCCCTATTTCTGGACCCCAGTATCCTAAAGGAAGGGAAATCCTGATATCGTCTCAAGGAGAGCGAATGCTGTTGAGCATGATCAACGGAGAGCCCCTGACATATATAGACGGGGCAAAATACATAAAACCGGCTTTCCTCTTCGGGGATATGATTGACAAACAATCCCAGACGAAGCCCAAGAAAGAAAACTAGGTTTTTCCTGCCGGGGGCCTAGTCCTGTATCTGCCCAAGATGCTGAGAGATTATCCTATTCGGCATTATTCCATGCCACACATCCGAGGAGGATGTCGTGGACTTTGACTCCCAATCTTCACGGCCAGCCGGGAAAGATATTTTACCAGAAAGGATCCGACCGAGGGTCATTTGTAAGCCGCCCTTCCGATCCCGTCATACCTTTCAGGGAATTATTTCCGGGCATTGTCCCGAGTGAAGACACTGCATTATTCTAGCCAGTCCAATTACCGACTTTCTGCAATGACTTCATGGAGCATGGAGGAGTATACCCCAAGGTTAATCATCGGACCAATGGGTGGCTTTCCCCTACAAATCTTCGATGGGTTCATTTAGCTGCCTGGGCCCTGAAGAACTTTCAGACGGATCTAGAGAGCATTGGTCTTTACGAAGCTTGGAGGCTACCAGTGTTGGGTTACCTCTCAACCCCAGCCTTTTTTTGGCTTTGATGGAGCGATATATCTCGCTCACGGGGACTTTCGCCACTCCACTGGGGGAGTTGGGATTGGCCCTTCACGAAATGGCAGAGATTTCAAGACTGCCAATGGGAAATACTCCTTATGAAGAGTACGTTCCCACAAACCGGGAGCTGGGTGATACAGACCCTCGGGTGGTGGCGGTGTACCAGGAGCTGATGTGCCACTATTTAGAGTGCACCACCTTCTATAATGATCCCTCTGATTTGGCTCATACCAACAAATGGGCGTCCTACCTTTTTTTCCATCAGGCTAGAGATGCTAAGCCAGACAAAGTCGTGGATAGCAGGGATAGGCCTTTGAGCTTTCTGAGCATGCTTAGTGCTCAAGTAGTCGATGACCTTATTGAAGACGCTGGGGCTTCAGATCAAATTCTCGACGAAGGGATAGGGAAATATCCTGCAGGCACTAAAGCCTACAGTTATTTGAGGCATTGCCGCAGGCCTCTGTCCAAGGAAGCTCAACTGGCTGGCTTTCTCTCCATATGGCTGCGCCGACTGGTAGTATCCGACATTGCATCTTCGGATCACATTCACCGTAACACTTTATGGCCCGCGGTACATTTGGTGTTTGGGGCAAGACTGGGCCTACTCCCTGCCATGGTATGCCGGATACAAGCTGGCCTGAGGGCCATGACTGACGGGCTGCTTGCAGACGAAACTCGTCGTAAGAGCTTTCCCAGGGTAGAATTACCGTTCCTGTATCTGATGGGATGGTTAATTCTTCATAACCCCAGAATGATGTCTCCCGGCTCTGCCAGTAGTTCGGGGAATAATGTCTTGCTGAATTACAAGAATTCCATCTGGAACGTGACCACAATTTTAGACTGTCGACGAACGTTAAATTTTGCTCACAACTGGAAGCTCTTCTGCACCGTCCCCACTATACATCTCAATCAACAGGGGATGCGACTTCAGGATTTAGGTGAAGGGAAGACCGTTCTTTCTCCTGAAGCTTTTTATTGGTTGGTCTGAATTAGACCTTCCCATTTGTTATACAGAAGTGAGGATCACTGCTTTTTGGAGCCCTATCTGCCTAGTCGGTTCGCCAGGCAGTTCGGGTATGACCAGTTGCACGTGGGAAACGCCATCACTAGCTTCAAGTCCAGAGGTGGTCTTATTGACGGAGCGAGAGGATGGCGATACTTCATAATGGGTTGTACTAGAGCGACCTTTACTATACCAGCGACTTCTCTCTCCATGGAGTTGCGCATCCTCCATTCGTACGCCCAATTTTATGTGGCCACCAATACCTTCCATCGCGATTTTGATATGCGTGGAAGTTTTAGGATGCCTTCTTCTAAGTCCGCGGGAAGAAAGGAAATCCCATCAGTTTCCTCTGACGAGGGTGAAGGCTCTGTTAATCCAGATAAGCTTTTGCTGACAGTACCAAGAGGCGAAATACCTCCGCCTGCAGAGCCTCTGGTTATCCTTGGAAAGCGAAGGGCTCCTGTTCTGAAGGAGGCTTCCCCTCGCAAGAAGAAGAAGACTGTTGGTGGTCCTGTCAGGATTTCCAGTCATGAGGCTCCTAGGAGTGAGCCTGCTGTCTCCCCTATTGGGGATGATCTTTTGATTAGAGGTCCCTCGCCTATTAGAGAGGGAACCTCCACAATTCCGGCTGGCAGTATCGGAGAATCTTTGCTCGAGGCTGCTGTTGCTACTACCGTTTCAGGTAGTGGTACGAGATCGCCTTCGGGCCAAGCCAAATAAGAATATCTTTATCCAGACCAGCGACGGGCAAAACCCCTGCTGCGTCTGTAAGTATATCCAGCGAGATTCCACCTGATGAACCTCGATTGGATCTCGGTGAAGACCTGGAAGAATACCTGCCAGTGTCCGTTGGCACACCCCCTTCTCCAGGTATGACAGCTCACTTAGCATCATTAAGAAATGATTTAGCTGTACTGGCTGCAGACGCGCCATATATACCATCGGCCATGGGTAAATGTCGTCTTTATGCCTCTTTTAGAAAAATTAACATCATGTTGATATTAAATTTCTCTTGTCTTCTTTTCAGGGGAAGACATCTACGGGGAGGGCAGCATCGACGCAACTTTTGGCTTTGTTGCAGCTACTGCCGATGACACGAAGGTGCCCGAATTTGAAGAGAAACATTTTCGGGTGCCGGCTCACCCGAGATGGTTCCGATATCTCGAGAGGAGGATGAGCCTGTCATTACGACTATGCCTCCTTTGAGTATTCCAGCCACTTTGACCGTTGTCGGTGCCTCTACCTTTGTCGCGCCCTCTACTGAAGCGACGACTGTGATGACACCCTCTGTAGTCGTTCCTGGAAGGGGATTCTCCGATATTGTAGCCACTCCCAGCGTCCAATCTGATTTTGCCATGTTGATTGAGCAGTATACTAGTATTTTCTATACCACTTTGAAAACGCTGATATCAATGGTGCTGGAGAAGAATCTAGGCTTCGAGGCTCTGAGGAGGTCCTCCCAGTTTGTGATAGCGTCGATCAAAGATTTCAACGACGCTAGGAGAGCTGATATACTGGAGCAGATAGTTAATGGTTTGGAACAACCCATTAACAATTATTTGCAACTATCCCAGGGCAGCATCGACGGTCTCGTTCAAGCTAGATATGACTCCTTAACTACAGAGTTTGCTGGGAAAATGGAATCTCTGAACAAATCCTTCCAGGAACAGCAGCAGGAGATGGATCAAGAGCGTGCCAAATTGGGGTATGTCATTCCCCAACTGGCTAAGTGCGAGGCCGAATATAAGGAAGAAGCAGCGAGGATCCGCAAATTGGAAGATGACCTTGCTAAGGCCAAGAAGAAGGCTCTCTCTTTATCAACAGCTCGCGATATGTTGAAGGATCGAATAGAGACTGCTCAGCAGAACCTGACGCATGTGGGTGTCATCCACGCAGGTTTTGTACATGCTCAATCCGAGCTTTCTGCTTTAAACAATGAGGCTGCAAGGTTGGAGCGGGCTCGTGCCGACGTCTTGAGCTCCAGGGATGAGAGAATGGTTACTCTGGCGCAACAGATTCACGACTTAACTGCTCCTCCCAAATGATGTACCTTTTTGCTTTTCTATGTAATTTGCTCTTTCTGGGGATAATAAAGAGACTTTATCTGACGTTATGGACCTATCATATAAATGACAGGCTAGGGCGAAAGTAATATCAGAGGTATCATTAACATGACATACTTTCGGTAAGGTTTAACAAAATGTAAAACTATTCAGGGATAACATGAATATAATCCAACTAAATTTGTATACTAAACACCATCAGAGGTAATATGAACATGATGGGTTTACAAATTAGTTAAGGATATCTATTCAGAGGTCATACAAACCTGATAGAATATAATCCAGCTAACCTTTATAAATGGTATTGTCAGAATAAGATCTTCATCATACTCCATTTAAGCAAGGAAGATTAAGCATAGTACTTCTTCGGGGATTTGCCGTTTGATAGGATCCATTTATCAGATTTTCAATAAGTTTGGCTAATCTGTAAGCGCCATTTGGGGGTGTTGTTTCAATCGCATAAGAACCATCCATTTCTTTACGATTGTTTGTATGGACTTCGAATATCATACCAGAGGTAATATGGATGTAGTACAATATCGTGCTGGTTGAGGACATCCCACTGGGGGATCTTTGGTGTACCTATTATTTGTTGCGCACGTTGAGTGCAAATAATAAGTTCGACACATGTCTCTGACTAATCCTGCTGGGGAAATTTCTTTTTGTGGACCCATTACTTATTTGTGCACGTTAGTGCAAGCAATGAGTTTTGAACAAATCCCGATAGAGGTAATATAGATGTTTGTAAAATACGACCCTATGGGGATAGTGGAGAAATGTAGTTCAGAGGTAATGTGAACATGAACTGACTTTTTTGCCGTTGAGGAATATAAAATTAGTTCAGAGGTAATATGGACTTGAACTGACTTCGTTTCCCTTGTGGACCTATTACTTGTTGTACACAAAAGTGCAAGTAATAAGTTTAAAACAAACTCTGCCAGAGGTAATATGGACATGGCAGTTCTTTGTGGACTTAACACCACTGGCGTACTTAGAGTTAAGTACGGATGTTAAGTTGAGTTGACAACCGATATTAGAGGTAATATGGACATGATAATCGATAGCCAAAAACTCAAAAAGTTTGCTCAGAGGTAATATGAACATAGCAAACTCTTGAGTAGGACCTCCACTGAGAGTGGAGGTATATATCTGCTCAGAGGTAATATGAACATAGCAGTTTTTTGTGGACTTAACATCACTGGCGTACTTAGAATTAAGTACGGGTGTTAAGTTGAGATGACAACCGATATCAGAGGTAATATGGACATGATAATCGATAGCCAAAAACTCAGGAAAGTTTGTTCAGAGGTAATATGAACATGACAAACTTTGCTGGAGAAAATAGCGTTTGGACAACAGTTCAGAGGTAATATGGACGTGAACCAAGTCCGAAAAATTCACTAGAGAGTGATTTACTTAGTGGGGATAAACCAGAAGGTTGTTCCGCTGGGGAGATACAAATTGCCACATTTGAAGTAAGATCAATTTGCAGTGACCGTCATCTTGTTTATAAATGCAAAGTGATGACTTTAGTGTCGATCAAATCCTGAATTCTCCTTTTCAGTACGTAGCATGCCCTTGTAGGGTGATGAACGTACCGATAAAAGAGACAATATTCTGGATCATCAACCTTGCCAGCCCTTTCAGGGTATCTGATGTTGGGCAGCCGAAGCTTGTTTTCCTTCATCAATACATTAAAGATTTCAACGATGTCATCTTCATTGAAGGAGAAAGTCCACTTTGGCCTTCTGGCTTTCGATGCCTGAGTTTTACGGTCTTCAGGAAAGATGGTTATAGTCGCATCATCTTCAGACACAGAGGGAACTCTACCCCCAGCTTTGGATGATGCTCTGTTTCGTTGAGGGAGTCTACCCCCAGATATGTCGTTGCGTTTGTCCATCAAAGTTGGTCTAGAAGGACCTGCCTCTTGAATTACAGGATCATGATCTGTATGTTTAGAGTTTGCAAGAGATGCAGTATAACCTAACCCAAAACGAGTTCGCTGACAGGAGAGACCACCATGCAACGGCATTCGCCTGCCTTTCCCATAGTTGAGGCCTTGCTTCAACTTCAGATCGTAACCCATGCTTTGTATAATCTTTAAAGCCTGGGGGCTATACCTGTGGATTTGCATTTTGCCAACATCAGACTCCTGAGAATCTTTTTGTATAATCGGTCTATTCCGCATTCGACCGAAGATTATTTGATGTTGATCGCTGCGAGTAGGTGGAACGATAAAGACTGATTCTTCATATGGCCCATCCGTCATGACGACATTGGATGTTGACGCTACGTCCCACATAATCTCCCCATGCTTGGTAGTTAGGGGATGTGGATCTTGGTTTTGACATCTACCATTGCGTTTCTGTATTAAGAAATCGCGCAAATCAGGGGAGTTAACAGAAGAAGAAGTGGAAGAAGGCTTGTTCCTCCTATTTACTTCAATTGGAATGCGGATATTAGGAACTCCAACCCTCTCTCTGCCGTAGGTATACAACAGTTCAGCCATGTGAGTAGCACATGGCCCATGATGAGCGTATCTATCCACCAACAGAGTCTTCTTTACGCTGAGGGGCTTAACTTGGCATAATTTGGAGCTCTGCTCAGGCTGGCGTAAAACTGAGGAAGTCTTCAATCGGCCATCAGCTTCTTGCATAATCTGAAGAGCAGGCAGACTCTTCTCTTGATGGCGTAAAAGCCTAGAGTCGGAAAATCCGCCAATTATTTTCCCTTGCGGAGATTGCAGGGATCCTCTGCCTTTTTACGAGTGGGAGAGGTATTTTTACGCGTAAAGCGCTTTTGAAATTTTTGACTTGGCGCTAAGGCATTGTCAGAAACTACGTCTGCCCCGCCAGCGACGGGAGACAAGTTTTTACGCGCAAGGCACGTAGTAGACTTCTGGATTGGCGCTGAGGCATTGCCAGAAGTTTTCTCTGTTCCGCCAGCGACGGGAGACAGTATTTTACGCGCAGAGCGCGCAACATACTTCTGGATTGGCGCTGAGGCATTGCCAGAAGTTTTGTCTATTCCGCCAGCGACGGGAGACAGTGTTTTACGCACAGAGCGCGCAGGTTGCGAAGCTACAACCTTGTTGGTCGGTGGAATCAGAGAGTCGACAGGAATTGTAGGGGATGTCCGGGGCATCCACACCTTACGCAGTTTCCTGTCATCTTGGACAGAGAGAGAGTGAGAGCTACCCCCTTCTCGAAGCTTGTCTTCATCAGCAGATTGGTCGAATTGGACGACCAGGGTCTTCTTCATTGATCCTACTGATACTTCATCGTTATGAGCAATAGTCTTCTCGTCAGATGAGAAAGCTCTCCCTAGCAGAGTCGCCATCTTATGTTTGATAATAAATGGAAAAAATAAAACTAGGTTTATACAAAACCTTTTCTTAGGTTTACAAACAAGAAGTACTATTAATCCTATACAAGGATGTTAAGTACAAATTTTAATCTGGGTAAATATTGCTATAGGAGTCTGATCTGCGGTCGATCACTTTGTCCCTTGGACCACACGATAATGAAGAAGTATTGTAGAAGATGTAGGAGCTTCAAAGGTTGCAAGAAGAAGTGGACGCTCGATGTCAAAATCGTCGATCTGTGCTCTTCGATTTCTTTGACTCGTGACCTCTCTTCTCCAAATTTTCCGACCTTGTTTTCACCTTTCTTCGACCTTCCTTTCTCCTCTCTACCCCGGACCTCTGTCAAAAGAGGTCTCTATTTATAGGGTTTTAATGACAGTAACCGTCCAGTCGGCATAGAAGCCGGATAGTGGAGAGTATGACACTTTTTATGCGGCGGTTACAATAACTGCCACCCATGTATAAATAATCTTCTGAATAAGCATGTGACGCGTGTCCCATTAAGAGGTAATGCGTATAACTGCTGCGAAGATCATGGCATGCAAGCCACGTGGGTAACTTCCCCTCGCGTAGAAAAGGTTGGCGTAGAAGCCAATAACTGTCACCATGGCGTAGAAGCCAAATAGTTGTCAAACTGGCGTAGAAGCCAGGTAGGCGTAGAAGCCGAGTAGGCGTAGAAGCCGAGTAGGCGTAGAAGCCCAATAGATGACATATAGGCATAGAAGCCCAATAGCTGTCAAGTTGGCGTAGAAGCCAAGTAGATGTCATGTTGGCGTAGAAGCCAACATAGGCGTAGAAGCCCAATGCTGCACAAATAGGTAACCGGCATAGAGATAGCCAGTTATCCTCCTTTGACTGAGGTCTTGAGCGTATTCTGGACCAGATAGCCTGTTCACGTACCTTTGTAAATATATCCTGAGTTGGCGTATTCTTAGGAGATAGCGTACAGCGTGCTCCTATAGCTGAAAATAGCCAGGTTGGCGTAATGTGCAACGGTGATAATGTAGACGTATTAGCCGTAATTATGGCTCACCCAGTCTTTGAAAGTAGAACCAAATCCCGTGCATTAAATGCAGAGATCTGCCCCCATCCTGTGCATTAACTGCAGAGACGTGCCTCGAGCTCTGTACGAAGAGCAGCTTTTGACGTGGCAGTTCGTTTTGTCTTCTGCTGAGCGTAAAAGCTCATATCTGCCTGTGTAAAACTGGGCAGCGTATTCCCTTGTATGTGTAAAAGCACTTTGTATCAGGGAAATGTCACTAAACGACGGTTTGGATCTCTGTGCCGCACCATTATTACAGCCGTCGTCTGGATAGTTGTGCAGTACTTTTTGTCAGGAGTCAGGTTTATTGCATGATCTGACAGGTTCATTCGAGGAATACGAAGCGTTCCTCGTACACTTCCATGCTGCATTAAAAGCAGATAAGTTTTACACCATAAAGGCGATGTAACAACCTTGTTACCCTGAAGCAGCCTGGAAATACTGTATTACGCGGGTTGTCCTGGAGCTTATATTTTACGCTGTACTAGCGATAAAGCTCTGTTTGTACGCCGATGGCTCTGAAGTCACGTCTTACGCCACACAGTATTGAAATATTGCGTATAACTCTGCAGCGTATTTTTCATGCTTCTACAATCTATGCTTATTGTTATTTCATATCTGGACTTATGGAAATATGTATTGGTGATATTCTCTTTTCTTATTTTGTCGGGTTGTTCCCCGAGATACTATTTTGTGGACTTGATGATGGACTATTTTATTTTTATCTATTATCTTGACTGGTCTATCATATTGAATTGTGTTTAATTTCTATGGATGAGACTAGAATTATACTGTGATAGATGGTGTAGACTTGTATTTATATTTATTATAGCTTATGTGCACTCTAACGGGTCCATTAAATTAGGTTTGCCCATTGAAGTTGTGCTGCTGGCCATTGCCACATGGCTAGTCCCTCGGTATTTTGGGACTGGGGAGTGACATAGTACCCTGCTCTGCGATAACACTATATGACAGAGAGATCGGTTTGTTGGCTCCTCTTCACGAATAGCTCCCTTGTTGGGATAGACGATTGATCATGGTGAATGGGCAAGACTTCACTTTCTGATTCTTTTATGCTTAATAAAGAATCCATCTGAATGAATATGTGCTTGTTGCTAAAGAATAAGATCTAATCACTAAGAATGATTGTACATGTCTCTGTATGCTTTAAGAGAACTTGTTTGCTTGCTTAATAGAAAGAAGGACCCTTTCTATGCTAAATCAAGATAAGAAGATTGCATGCTAAAGTTAGAATGTCACTACAATTGAAAGAACCTTGCTATGCTAAATAAGAAGAGATAGAGAATGCTTGTGAGTCTCTTATCATATGTTATTAAGAGTAGAACTACATGTTTAGTTAAAAGAGATAGAGAAACTGTTGCCATGCTTGTGTAAGTAATGATTGATTATATGTCTCCTTTATCATTATTGCAAAGATAGAACTGTATAAAAGAACTGATATTGTTGTAAGAGAGGAAACAACTTAGCACGTCCCGCTTCCTAGGATATAGTGAGTCGGGTACGTAACTACATCTACATGTTACGCACCATACGAATTCACCCGTACCCGTATCAGCGATTGTCGCCTGTAATTCTCTAGTATGGAATGCAAGTCATACTAAAATAATTTCTTTACTACAAACTATAACTATTATACAATACGGTTAACAATACAACTGTACAAGTCATTGCATCAAAACCATTAATATACATAGTTTTAGCTACAAAATATTATTTGTTGTATCTTAAAAGCCATTCAAGATTACTCCTCAACCTTGTCCACATCATAAAGATGTAGCATTTCACCTGAAACTTTAGCTTCTTCTAGTGAACAATACTAGGTCGTTAGAACGACAACAAGTCCTCGGTTAAGAACGGTAAGAAAATAAAAATATGATATGATATAGTAAGGCACGGAAATGGAATATCTTCTGCATAGAAAGTAGGTAAGTGAGTTTCATAATCAAACATATGATTCTAACTTAATTCTTAAGCTAGTGTTCTTATAGTGTCTAACAAATCAAACAATACAATCATATTTCACTACCGCAAACACAAATAAGTTTCCTAAATGATGATGCAATTCGGAGAACAACGCTTTGAATATCCAGTTTAATTAATTTTCTGACAATAATCCCGTAACCAGGAATTGGGCTATAATTTGGTGGTACTGTTCTTAGAATCCGGTCCTGCTCCACATGAGCTTAAAACAAATTCATGAAATTTACCTAATCGATATTTTTAATCGAAATAGGTATATCCAACACAAATTCACGAGATTCACCTAATCGATCTTTTAATCAAAATATGTATGTCCAAAATCATGTATAACTAAGTGAGCTAAGCTTCACACACTCAATTCGCAAGGCCTTACAAATGAGCTTAACTACTGATCAGCTTTTTGTTATTATATTGCGGAATTTCGTAGATGGTATTCAAGTTGTTCTCCCCCGTCTAATGCTTTCTAACCTAAAACTACAAACACTTTCTATTATATTATCTTATTAATTGTGCTATGTATCTTATATTCATTATCAATATGCAAGAATGCATTTTCAAAGTATATCAGAATACATGATTCCATCTCATTTATAATTTCAGGAAGAAGGTATCAAAATTATTAGAATCTATATCAATTTTGGGATAATCATAAGTACCAAAATACAATTTTTAGAAAATATTATTTCTTTCAATTTATACAGAGCAAACAATACTGAAAATTTATCCTTTTGATTTCAGTTGCGTAATTTGTGTCCGTATCCTACGTATCCTAGACTCTTTTAATCGTCCCCTAATTAAATAAATTGTAGGTTGTCGGAAGTCCGTCGCTAAATTATAATACTCTAAAATTGAGGGTTAGGAATATCGGTAATATTTTTGGATATCAAAATTTGGTTAACTCCCGAAATTCTTAGAAATTTCGGTAGAGTCTCCTTTGTATTTCGGCTCAAAAAATTTGACAATTTAAAAATATGAGACCCGGAGAGCAACCCTCCGTAAAATTTATCCCGGATTCGTCGACCCCTTCTGTAGAGCAACTCTCAACACCGGAACACACGCAGTTTATATAAGATATTCAATCGGAAACTCTTTCTTACCATAACAAGCATGCTATTTACTTTATTCATTGCAATTCCCTTTCATCAAAGCAATATCAAGAGCAAAGTATCACAATTTGGTTAGAATCATTACAATAGAACAAATCCAAGTTCTAAAATCTATACATGATACATAAGTTTTGAAATTACGTGTAAGGTATTCGTCGTTGTATATATATTGCAATGTATAAGTACAAACTTAACAATACTTGTCAGGTAATCAATCAATATTTTCTAAGCACAATTTATATTGTTAGAATAGAATATATGTAACCATCATTGGAATAATTTGTACAAACATATCTGTAGTGTTTATGAACCCAAATTCAAGATTAAATGTTTCATATACTATTTCCAGAGAACCTATAGTCTAAAATTTATCTTGGAATTTTATATTATTAGGGTTACCCTAACATTCGACGTCTGTAAACACTTGTTCTTAGCTAGAAATAATGATATTTACATTAACTAATTGTATTTTAAAAATCTGGACAAAATTATATATAAAAAATAATAATTTTATAGTAATTTACATAACCTAGTCTAAGACATTTATGATATGTCCATAGGTCAAGTCTTGAAATATATGATACATAAACTCACATAGGCTATACTTAAAACACATGACCATTATAAAACACACACACACACACACACACACACACACACACACACACACACACATATATATATATATATATATATATATATATATATATATATATATATATATATATATATATATATATATATATAAAGTATTTTAGATATACTTTTAAATTTGTGTCCAATATGACCTATGTCCGTATAATCCGAATATAACTATTATTTCAAGTATTCTCCCTATATATATATATATAACAACATATTCACACCATATTATTGTTAGTGTAATTTCACACAATTCAATATAATCACTATACTAATTCCTTGTGTCGGTGTGTTCTGTGGTATCCTAATTTCAAATTGATGTCACAATTATTATTTAGTATTAGAATATTCTTATTATGCTTCCAATATAGAAATATAATGAATATAAATTCTAGAACCAAAATTTTCACAAATTAACAACTATATATATATATATATATATATATATATATATATATATATATATATATACCAAAGATTGATGAACCCATTATAGAATATAGTACAAAAGTAGAATAGAAGGGGTGAGGACTTGCATTGTCTTAAGCAAAACCTAGGTTTTTTCTTTTCCAATTCCTTCCCAATTAAAACCCTATTTTAAATGAAAAAATTATATATATAAATATACTTCTAGAAATTAACCTAGATCTGGAAAAGAAAAATTGGAAAAGGGTTAGAGTTATACACAAAGATTTGAAGAAGAGTAAGAAAGGGGAGGAGCCGGAGGAGTGGAAAGAGGCCGGAGGGTTGGCCGTCCAGTGGGGGCGAGATGGCCGGCGAGGACGCGTACGGCCGTGGGCGGCTTTGGATCAGTGACCGCTGCAGTAACAGCAACAACAACCACTACAAGAAAATTGGGTTTATGTGACATTTAAAGTTGTCACCGAAGTTGTGAAACTCGTCAAAGTACATCTTCTATGATGAGCACAGTGACAACGTATTTCCGTTGCATATACCGTCGTAGCTAAAAGATATAGTGACAACTAAATTATGGCGTAACAAAAGGTTTTCAACTGTGATAAGCAAAGCTTATCACTGATAATATTCTTTCCGTGACAATATACCTCGTCACTATGAATGTTATAAGTGACACACAATATTGTCATAAATAGTGTATTATTGTAAAATAAAATACAAATATATTTTGTCAAAATGATCAAAAGTAAAACTAACAAATCTATATTTGAACCCTATAGTGATTCGAACACGCAACCTTCTAATCCGAAATCAAATATGCTACCATTACACCAAAATTATTAGTTTGTTAAATAAAAATAATAATATGTATGAATTCCGCCAGACTGTTTGGCAGAATATTTCTTAGAAAATATTTTTTCCAAAATTATTTTTTTCAACCAAATTTTCTAAAATTTATTATTCTACAAAAATAATTCTAATTTTTTTAACTTTGTCAGATAGAACTTGTTACAATTCTTTAAATAATTCATAGAATACACTTTAAGTGACAAGTATTTTCAGTTATCAAATAGTACTTGCTGTTACAATTCTTTAAGGAAGTCACAGAAGACACCTTAAGTGACAATAATTTTTATTTATCACGTAATAAAACTTAAGTGACAAGTATTTTCATTTATCACATTGAACTTCTTGTTACAATTCTTTATGGAAGTCACAAAATACACTTTTAGTGACAACTATTTTGACTTGTCATTTGTCACATAATACACCTTAAGTGACACGTATTTTTTACTTGTCATATAGAACTTGTTGTTATAATTCTTTAAGAAAGTCATAGAATACACCTTAAGTGACAAGTATTTTCACTTATCACATAAAACTTGCCTTTGATTCTCATAAAAAATAATATTTTATTTTAGTGACAATATTGATTGACGACCAATAAAAACATAGTCACTAAATAATTTAAATACGTGATGATACACAACTATTGTCACAAAATCAAATTATAAGTGACAACAAAAATTATTTGTCACAAAAACATCTCTTTCAGTGACAAGTTTTACACTTGTCACAAATCACTTGTCACGAAAACCTGAATTTCTTGTAGTGAGCGCAGGAGCAGTAGTTGCGACATCAGCAGGTACGACAACAGTAGCAACAGTAGATGGGAGAAGAAGGAGAATGAAGAAATGAAGAGGAGGATAAATAAATAGAGGGGAAGAAGGAGTGGGTGTTAGTGATGGAAATGGAGAGAGAGGAAGAGTTTGCCATGTAGCATTTTGGAAAGGGAGAATGAAAGTGATGAAGCCATGTATCTATTGGGTTTGGGTGAGTCATAAGGATGTTTTGGAGAATGGTGTATACAGTGGGTTGATGGTTTCTTTCCCTAGTTTGTTGGTTTAACCATAAATGCCCTTCACAATTTAAGTATTTGTAATAAGGCCAAATTTGACAAATTAAAATTTGCATAAACCTATATATACTTGTATATATACATATTCATTAATATACTTAAATATGTATATATTTATAAATTCAAATAATAATATAAAAAAAATACAGTTATGATACTCTACCCTCCTTAGAGAAAATTTGTCCTCGAAATTTGAATTAACATCTAATATAAGTCTAAAAGGTAACTAATCTTGATCAGCGAACAAATATGGATACTGGTTTCGCATGTCCTATTCTTTTTCCCAAGTTGATTCTCCTAAAGAGTCCTTGCTCCAAGCTACTCGAACTAATAGAATAATTTAATTCTGGAGTATCTTGTCTCTACGATCCAAGATTCCAACAGGTCTTTGCTCGATGCGTAGAGTTGGTCCGACAGTAATTTCTGAATGATCTAATATATGATTCTAATCTGGTACATATCTTTGGAGTTAAGACACATGTAATACATTATGTACTCTTTCTAGTGTCGGTAGTAGGGCTATCTTGTAAGATACACTTTCAATCTTCTCTAGTATATTGAATGGCCCAATATATCTTGAACTTAGCTTTCCTCGAGTCCTGAATCTGATTGTTCCCCTTGTTGGTGAAATCATCAAAAATACATGATCACCAGGTTAAAATTTTAATATCCTTCGATGCTTGTCAGCCCACATCTTCTGACTATGTTGAACTGCTTGCAAATAACTTCTTATTGCTTTGACCTTGTCTACTGTCTGTGTTACTAGTTCTGGACCTAGTAACTATCTTTCTCCTATATCCGTCCAATATACTGGTGATCTATACTTTCTTTCATATAGTGCCTCAAAATGAGCCATCTTAATACTGGCCTGATAGCTATTATTATAAGAAAACTCTATCAAATGTAAGTGATCGTCCCATGATCCTCCAAAATCTAATGTACGTGTCCTTAACATATCCTCTAAAGTTTGAATTATCCTTTCTGACTGACCATCTGTTTGGGGATGATAAGCCGAGCTAAATTTCAACTGAGTATCAAGGTTGTAGACTTTTTCAGAAAAGTGAAGTAAATCTGGTGTCTCTATCTGAAACTATACTTTCTGGTACCCCATATTGACTGACAATCTGTTTTATATACATATCTGCTAGTACTTATTTTGTTTGTCCAACACAGAATGGTAAAAATCGAGCTGACTTAGTGAGCCTGTCTATAATAACCCAAATAGCATTATTTCCCTTTTTTGTCTTAGTTAGCCCTGTCACAAAATTCATTGTGATATGCTCCCATTTTTATTTAGGTATTGGAAAAGGCTGAAGAAGACCTGATGTCCTTTGGTGTTCTTTTTTCACTTGCTGATAAATGGGACATCTGGATACAAACATAGCGATCTCTTGTTTCATTCTATGCCACCAAAAAAATTGTTTCAAATCCTTATATATTTTAGTACTTCCTGGATGAATAGAGTATTGATAGTTTTGAGCTTCTGTCATTACTTCTGTCCTTAAATCTCTACTGGGCACACATAATCGTTCTCCAAACATTAATGATCAATCGAGATGTTTCCTTATCCTAGTTTGAAGTCCTCTCTTTGTTTGTTTCCAATTTTTTTGCAACTTTGCATCTACTTGTTGCGCCTCTTTGATTCTGCCTATAAGAGAAGACTGTACTTATAAGTTTTTTTCACAAACCTTCTGATATTGGACATATCACTTCGATTCCCATTTTTCTTAGGACTTCCAGGATTTTCTTTGAAGTATTCATAAAGAATGCCATTGGTTTCCTACTCAGAGCATCCGCTACTTTATTTGTCTTACCCGGATGATATTCTAATTCTATATCAAAATCTTTAAGTAATTCCAACCATCTTCTTTGTCTCATATTAATTTTCTTCTGAGTAAATACATATTTTAAACTTTTGTGATCTGTATATATTTTGATTCTTTCTCCATACAAATAATGTCTCCATAATTTAAGTACAAACACTACAACTGCAAGTTTTAAATCATGAGTTGGATAATTTCTTTCATGCTGCTTCAGTTGTCGAGAGGCATAGGCTATAACTCTTTCGTGCTGCATTAATACACAACCTAGCCCTTTGCCGGACGCATCACTATATATCTCGTATTCTCCTGACCCGGACGGTAATGCTAGTACATGTGCTAAAATTAGTCTTTCCTTTAGTTCATCAAAAGCTATATGGCATTTCTTCGTCTAATTAAACTTTTCTTCCTTACGGGTCAGACGGGTTTATGGTTTTGCGATCCTCAAATTTTTTTCCATAAATATCCTATAGTATCTAGCTAATCCCAAGAAACTTTAAATTTTTGCTATAGATTTTAGTGTTGGCCAGGATTTAACAGCTGCTACCTTCTTCGGATCTACTGAAATACCTTCTCCATTGATAATATGTCCTATAAATGATATATGGTCCAAACAAAATTCACACTTACTAAATTTGGCATATAATCGCTCCTGCCTTAGAGTTTGCAATACTACCTCAGATGCTCTTCATGTTCCTCTTTATTTTTTGAATATATGAGAATGTCGTCAATAAACACAATCACAAATTTATCCAAATATTGATAGAATATTTAATTCATCAGATCCATAAATATAGCAGGATCATTAGTTAACCCAAATGACATAACTAAAAATTCGTAATGTCCATAACGTGTTCTAAAAGTTATTTTCTGAACATCCTCCTTTTTGATCATTACTTGATGATACCCAGATCTCAAACCAATCTTTGAGAATACCTTTGCTTCTCCTAATTGATCAAATAATTCATCGATTCTGGGTAATGGATATTTTTTTTTATTGTTACTTCATTTAAGGTCATATAATCAATCATCAATCATAGGGTACCATATTTCTTCTTTACAAATAGCACTGGTGCACCCTATGACGAAGCACTTGGTTGCATGAATCCTTTTGATAATAATTCTTTTATTTGCTTATTTAGCTCAACTAACTCCTCTTTGTTCATTGGATATATCTTCTTAGCTATAGGTTCTGCTCCAGGTACCAGATTGATAGAAAATTCTACTACCTATCCGATGGTAATCCTGGTAACTCTTCTGGAAGTACATCTTTAAAATCTTCTACTATTCTTGAGAATTATTCTTCCTCTAGTTCATGAAATCTTCCTCGAATAGGTAGTTTAAATTTTTTTAGTTCTTTAGCATCAAACTCTTTCTGGTCTTGAACAAATTCACATATCTCCCCATCAATAAGTTGAATTAAAACCTTCCATTGGCCACAATTTATTTTAGCTGATGTTTTGGCTAACCAATCCATTCCAAGTACTACATCATAATTATTCATTGGCAAAACTAATAATCTTACCCAAAAAGCTCCACCACCTAGCTTAACTGGACATGCTCTACAAATTCGACTAACTTCTACTATGCCATTATCCGTTAGAATTTTTAATTTCGTAAGTAATGGTTGAGATTCTATTTCATGTAGAGCTATAAATGCAGATGCTATAAATGAATGGGTAGCCAGAATCAAATAACACTGATGCTGGACAAGTTGAAACTAGGATAGTACCTGTTACTACTTCCCCAATAAGTTTTGTTTCATCAGTATCCATGATAAATACTTGTCCTTGCTTTTTCTTCTTTCCAGTCGGAGGCTGTTTTGCCTTCTGAGCCTGTTGGAATTGGTAGGCTTGAGATGCGAAGGGAGGTCTTCGTTGATTTTCATAAGTCATCATAACTTGGGACACTGGTGCTTATATGAGCGGTCGACTACCATTTCTTTGAAGTACGAACCTGACATTATTTTCTTGAAACATTGGTCATGGTCCCTATTGTAGATTTTGCATTACTGGCCCTATGGTTGGTTGTTGTAGACATTGACCAGATTGGTGATTTGCTGATCCATATCTTAAACAAAGTCCTGGAACCTCCAACAGTTTTTCTTTATGTGCACAGGCTTTTGGCAATAATTACATATAAGTGGTCCTCCTGAATTACCAACTTGAGGGTGTTTGGATGGTCCCTGCCATTGGTTCTTCGAGGATGAAGCCCTTATCTCTAAAGTCCTTTTTTGGACTTGAGGTATATATGGTTGTTCTTCATTCAACATCCTTTTCTGACTTCGTGTAGCTTCTGTTATTTTAGGGTAGGTTTGGCACCGATATGCTGCGACTTTAATCTTTAATTGGCCCCCTAATCCTTCCAAGAATCTAGATACCTTGGTTTCTTCATAGGCTATCATACTTGAAGCAAAGCGACTAAGTCTGGAGAATTATGCAATATACTCATCTATTGTAAGCTTTCATTGCTTCAGGTGTGTAAATTGTCGTTCTAGTTTTATTCTAGCCAATTTTGGGAAGAACCTTTCTTCGAACTTCTTTTTGAATTCTTCCCATGATATTATTTTGTCAGAATCCTCTGGGTATTCCGCACTCCACCAATGTTCATCAATATCTTCTAATTGGATGCATATTATGGATACCATATTCTCAGGACTAACTTTTGCTGCTTTTAATAGTCATTCTATAGTTTTAATCCATTGACCGACTTCAATCAGACTTTCTGTTCACTTGAACTTGGGAGGATTCAGGTTCCTAAAATCCTTCAGTGACCCATCCTTAGAATTGGTGGATGCCCGCATGTGTTCCAATACTGTTGCAGTAGTGGCTTGGACCATATTTGTATGTTAGATATTTTATTCCAGGACTTGCTGGAATATCATGTACATATCTGTGTTAGATGGTTCAGACTGAGCTTGGGATGATGAAGTATGGGATTTGTAGGGATTATACATTTTTCTGAAAAATTCAAATACAAATTTCTCAGGAATGGTTCCGATTTAATCGAGTTTAAAGACAAGAAAAATATCATGCAAATCATAAGGATATTGAACAAAAAAATGATTTACAAAATATCAACACAAAGATAAGGAAGAAGCATATTTCATTCACTTACATCAAAATTTAATACAAAATATGCTACTAGGAATACTAGTCATCTTACACGTAGTCGTACATATATATACAATATATTATTTACATAGCTACACTTTCCTCCTCCTGTTTCCTATATACATCTACTATCTTACAAAATATTATACATTAGACAAAACCCACTTACGTAGTTGTACTTTCTTCCTTAGTAATGTTACTTTAGATCACCATCTCTCTTATCCTGATGATGGTTGCTTCCGTGAAATTATTGCCATTCTTCTAAAGTACCATTATAGTTATTTTTATTTGAATCTGGATCCTCAGATGGTCGAGCTTTGATAAGTATATAATAGTTTGCCTTATTGAAATATACCTTATTTTCATCAGCAATATTCAAAACTACTGGATATTTTATCTCATAGTGCACTCCATAAATCTATATCATCTACTTGCGAGCTAGTCGCCATTTTATTTTTACAAAAATATAATAATCATCTAAAATCTGGCTATGTCACGCCCCGCTCCCAGAATACTGGATAAATACGAGGACTGACATGGCCAACCACACCTTGCAGAATATTGAAGTAAGCCGTAATATTCTAAGATTGTCAAGAAAACAAATGGGCGGACTCAACATGCTATGATATTTGTCCTAAGGCTGACAAATCCTAGTATCTTAATCTATTAACACAAGTATATGAGTATATCATATATGAAAGTAAAAAGATGTCCCAAATTATATACTTTATATGATCATGAAGCTAGTGAATACAAAATGTTGTACTAGCCGAGTATAATTATACATGATCAAATATACTAGAATGGTCTAATATATGCATCATATTGACCGAAGTCAGAGAAGTGATCTTAAAATAAGGGGTTAACACTACCTCTTGCTAAAATACCATAAAATAAAATAACACTACGAGGGGTGGAAGAAGGAAATCCACTCGCGAGCTTTGGTCGTAGTCCTACGAGTGTGAGCCATCTTGCTAGAAGTGCGGTGGATCCTAGTTCTCCTCGGGGTAATCTGGCCATACAAAACCAGTGGGGTCAAGAGCCCAAGCAATAGGTACCACAAAGGAGCTCAAGATTATAGACAAAACATAACACAATATTATCATAAAATAGACATATAAGAATAAATGAAGGTCGAGACTTGTACGGTACCAATGTACTTATCTCAGAAATTATACTGATAGAACTGATAACAAGTGCAAAAATGAAAGTTAGACGACGAGTGGCAAGAGGGCATAGGAACTACTCTGGATCGGGATCATAACCCTTAAACCAAACAAAGATGGGGGTTGAAGACCTTCACCCGAGCAGAACTTAGCACCACGCATGTGACCCATCCATAACTCGATCCATGGGCTTAGGAATGAGTCAATCTCATGTCGGAGAATAGGTACTTTATATATATGAGAATGGAAAATATCGAAATGGTCGGCGAATCGGTTCCAAAGTCATGGATCAAGGTTCTGAAAGAATTTGAACATCTATTTAGTTTCGTAGGGCCCTATGAATCAATCTATGTCACACCGATCTTCTGCACAGATAATTGTGTTTTATCTTTGCCAACAACCATTGTTAACAGCCGATCTTCTCTGATTTCCCCTTTCCTCTTCCTCGGTCAGTCCGCGACAAAGTCCTTTCCGCTTCGCGCCTCTGCTTCTTACTTATCTTATGGACCACTTCTAAGGAGCCAACTCCGTATCTAAGAGGGAATCAATTGCAAATGGGTCGAGGGACCTCTTTCTTGTCGGAGAAAACCTCTTTGCCAAAGAGACACCATAGGGGGGAAGCCCATTGAGAGAGAATCTATCAGTTACTTAGCGTGACACAGCTACCTACGCCGACATGTGTATGTGCACAGGAATGGGTGCGGGAGCTACCCCCTGGTGCTTTGTCGGAAGCCCTTCTTCATCCATTTCTATATTATAGATAAGAAATTCTATATACGCGCAAAGGCTTTGGTCTAGAGAAAAACCTGGGTTTGACCTAAGAGCTTACCTATTTCCGAGACTTGATTTAGCTTGTTCATATCTTGGATCGGACTTTTTCTCTGTGACGGAAGTGAATTGACTACCTTCCCAACTAAGTCTTTCCAGCCCAGAATAGAATTTCCCGGATAACCTACTCATTAATAGGAAGACCACTCACTATGTGACCTATTCCAAGCATCTCTTTATGCAATTCTTGTCTTTCGATCTTCTCTACGGAATAGAGATCTTGTTACCAAGATTCCTTTTCGTGTCTATCTGGATCTGTATGGTCTACTCTCTCGTCTTTGGAACCAACTTGAATAGTAGTAGGTATCTAAAAAACCTATGTTGCGGAAGTCATGGCTTTTCCCCTGGGGATCTTGGTTATGTCTGTCTCTCTCCCCCTCGTCTTTCTGGGGGCCATTGTCTCTACTTTAGTCATTCCTCGCTACCTGGATAGGTTCTGTTTCCTTATATTTCTTTTCCCACTCCTTCTCTTTCTATTTTGGATGCCTATGCTCACGTCTGGCATGTGGTGATATGAGCGTCTTTCTCAGTTTCTATCTATCTAGTAAGGTGGTGGCAGCCTGGTGGGCTAGGCAGCAAGTCGACTAAGTAGTTAGTTCAGTTGAATGGAAATCAAATCTCCATCGACATGGGTGTGCCACGCTATACCCGGTTGCAAGAAAGGATCGGGTTAGGGCAGCGCGAGCTCAAGGGTAACCTCGTTGCGAATGCGCTGCTAACTATCATTCCTTTCACATCTGTTTGCTAGCTCTACCCTATCACAAGCCGATCGTCCAGCTGACACTCACTTCGCTCGCCTCCTTTCTCTCTCTCTTTTCCGGGAACCTAGTTCCTCACCTACCCGCCTGGCTGCTCCACCAGCTTAGTTGAGTTCCCTAGTAGCGAAAAGGGTTTACCTGGCTAACTTGTAAGTGGAAGACTCACCTCATCTTGCATCAGCTAAAGATGTTCAAACCATGCGCCGAAGAATGAATTAAAAGGGCGAGCTTAACTTATAAACAAGCATTCATTGCACGTCCAAACATGCCTATGGCTTGCTATAATTTACTAACTAGGGTCATCACAAACCTAGTTACTAACCAATGCATGCTTTGAAGAATATCGCTACCACTGGCACTGCAGTTAACCCGGATGGCCAAGGGTACACTTGTCGAGTAAACTTAAATGCACATTCAATAAAACTACAACATAACTTGTTACTTGTCATAACAAAAATTGAACTTATAAACATAAAATTAAACTTGTGATCATAAACTTACCTTATAAACGTAAACTTGTTTTGTAACATAAATTTGTCTTGTAAGTGCCGCATCACGCGTAAACTTGGTCAGTAATGTAGATCTTGCCTAGCAGGGTTGGTCCATGCTGCATGGGACCCTTAGAGATCGGGTTAGCCGGTAGCGTAATATTCTTTCCTTCCAATAATCTAGACAAATCTTATCTTGTTTAATTATTACTAAATTAATTTAAGTTCTCGAGTTGTTGATACTTGAGAACTCCCTAGAATGATGAGTCACGAGTATGAGCTTTTCACGAGTTTTTGTATTCATGACACGCGATACATTAGGCAATAATCACACTCGATTGTCCGATGCCAAATGCAATAGATTTTCATACACAAATAGTTCCACGTTGTCGTGAGGATTGTGAACTCGTACATAAACTTATCTCGGAACTACATGAAAAACTTGTCTAGTAATATAAACTTATTTCATCATAAGAAAGCAAACAACAATAATCACTAAAAGGAGTTATTAAATGGACATAATTAAAAGGAACACAAAATGCACACAAATTTTTTTGGCTGCATGCGCCCACTAGTCGCATGGACTTACTGGCCGCATGTACTCACTGGCCGCATGGACTCACTGACCGCATGAACCCACTGGCCACATGGACTCACTGGCCGCAAGCACCCTAGTGCTGAGTGATGGATCATAAATGCATGTCAGAGAGAATTGACTAAAGGTGATTGATGTGACATGCCATAAATGCATGTCAGAGAAAAGACAAAAGCATAAAAGGTTTTCACGAAAAGACATGCAAGGAAAAGACACATATGTCGCTTCTAAGTCAAATGACAAACTGGTCGTATGGACTTTGACCGCATGGATAACGGGCCGTATGAGCTTCTGGCCGCATGGACACTTGCTCTTTGTAAAATCTCATGCGTTCAGTGTTCTGTGCATTCAACTTAGGGACGTATATGCAGAGACAGTCATGCGCCTAACAAGATAGGTGTCATGTTGAAAGGGGCGCATGAAGCTGGACGCATGAAACTCCTTCATCTCAAAACAACACGAACTCCATGAAAAAAGTTCCAAAAATTCGAAAACTTGTTTTCTTTATTAAATCTTCATTTTAACTCTGAATCAAGTGAATCAAAAGCCAAAATGCTCAAAATAAAGTGCTCCATCAACCATAAAAACTATTTTTCTAAAATACCATATTTTAGTAGATCAAAACCATAAAAAATAGATGAAACCCATGAAAATCCTAAACTTTAAATTTAGATCTACTCAAATATACTCATCAAAATTCAAAAGCCCAAGAATTAAATATGATTAGCAACTCAATGAGAACATTTTCCATCAAATATATTTTCAAACAATATATATATATATATATATATATATATATATATATATATATATATATATATAAAATTCGAAAATCAAGGCTTCACCATTGAGCAAGATGTATTTGCCTTGGGTGGTCCCTAGCCTCTACCTCTCACGGTCCAAGTCACAACAACTTCTCCCTCGGGCTAGGGTTTAGCTAGAGAGAGCTTGAAAGAGAGGAGGAAAAAGGAAGCAAGAAAAGTGAAATGAGAAAATGAGTGAGGGGAGAGAAAATACTCATATATATACTAAGAGGAGAGGAAGATGGTTTAGTAATTGGTTCAATCAAATGAACCAAACCAAGTGTTCATTCTACATGCGGGTCCTAAACTGGGTCTATGGCGATGGCAATGAATATTCTACTGGTCTCGGGTAGTCTTTCTCAACAACAAGAATACATTATCAGGAAAATTAAATTCTAAAAATTCAAGAAATACTAAATCTAGAATCGGGTGTGACATCTCTACCCTCCTTAGAAAAATTTTGTTCTCAGAATTTTACCAAGGCTAGTCGAGCTGAAACATACAAAAAAGCTCAAGAAATCATATGTCACTAATCAAAGGATTATACTAAGTAAGTAACTAATGAATAAATGCACAGAAGCAGCACACAGGAAAATGTTGTCACATGGATACATAAACCCCTGAGTAAGTCAATTATGAATTCGTCCTCGCTTGTCTTATATATGCTGACTCACAAAAATGGACAAGAGCCAAGCCTTGGGTAAGTCGGTACCAACGATCTTATCGAGGTCATGACTCCGATCCAGGACGTACCTTCACAGTCGGGTCGTATGATAGACATCACGTGCCACGAGATACGAGGACGGAAGAGTAAGATAAAAACTTATCTTTGCTCAATGAAAGGATCGAGACGACTATCTTATTCCAAACGTGTTGGAACACAAGATCGTTCGACAAGAACCCAAGTATAAGACAAGCTAAAGATATCTTGAAAATCTCACCCACAATCGTAGCGCCTTCGGCTATCAACTTCTTTAGGTTGCCAAATGCTTCGTCAGGCCAAAGTCTAGGGGCTGCGGCTCTAACTTGCTGCTAATTCTGTCTTGTTGGTTGGACTGAAGAAGCTGTGGGTACAGAAGCGGGCATGAACCAATCATGTGGTCAGATGCCCCACATCTTAGATACTAGCCGTTAGCCCTCCTACACTGATCTCTGGTGTGCCCTTGCTTGCCGTAGTGGATGCTTTCTGCTGATACAGACTGCCTAGTGGATTGCACTGAGGTTACATTGGAGGTTGGAGGTACTGGCGGGCGAGGATTTTTGGCTGCTGGTGCTAGAGGTGATGACTAAATACTGATTCCCCTCATGGATGAGTGTGACCTCTTCTGGCCTCCGATCCTTGTTACTAATCTTTGGTCGGCAAGTTCTTGGGACCTAGCTGCCATGAGAACCGCATCATAGGTTGTATAATTATGGCCCACCGTAAACTGCTGAAGATCAAGATGTAACCCTTGCTCAAATCTCTTGGCTCAGCCCTCTTTGGAAGCTACCATATGGGGAGAAAATCGGCTAAGTCAGCAAAACTCGGCCGCATACTGGTCGACCGATCTTGTATTCTGACGGAGGTTGATAAACTGCTGCTGGAGCTAGAACTTGGCGGTGGTATAAAAATACTTTTCCTGAAAATGCTCCTTGAACGTCCTCGAGTCAATAGGCTTCGGAAGCACCATTTCTTGTGCTGTCTACCAATCTTGGGCAAGATCTGACAATTGTAGCTTTACGACTGCTACTTTCTCATCTTCTGGGGTCTTAGTTGCATCCAGGATGGCCTTAATGTCCTAGAGCCAAAAATCTGCTGAAACTGCATCCTCTGTGCCGAGGAACTTGGTTGGGCACATGCGACTAATATTGGTAGCTGAGTTATGAGTATAACATCCACTGTTCTCGAGTGCTACTCTAACTACCTGGCAAAGAGTAGTGTTGGTATATTCTTGTCCTTGCTGAAACTGCTAGTAGAGCTGGACCACTTGTTGTTGAAGCTGGAGTTGTTGTCGCTGTTGTTGTTATACCGTTATCATGGCTTGGATCATCTCTAACATGGTCAGCGAGCCTGCCTGTCCTGGTTGTACTGGAAGAACTGGTGGTATTATCTGGGTTGGCTGGGGAGGTATGAACGACGGAGTGGATTGAACTGGCCGTTCCGACAAGACTGGTGGAGCTGATTGTGCTGGTCGGGCATGCGTGACTTGCGGAGTCGGTTGATAAAAAGCTACTGGCGCTTGCCCTTGGTTCAATAACGAAATCTGGCCCTAGCCTACTACTGGATCTGCTAGAGTTATCGGTGCAACAGAACTCTCAGAAGGAGGAGCAGGTGGGGTGTACCTGAAGGATAAGGATACAAGGATATTAACAAGGAACGAGAATAGAAAAATTATCTCAAGCAAGCTTCCAGTTCAAGGAGAGCGAGATATGTTACAAGTGGAGTTCAATCAAAGTTATATAGAGGATAAAGATTCTAACAAGATGAGTCCTCCCATAAGTTTGAAAAATAGACCTGCATGGGCCACCACTAAAACCTTATTACGTCCCGCTCCCAGAATAATGAATAAATACGATGACTGATATGGTCAACCACACCTTACAAAATACCGAAGTAAGCCACAATGTGCTAAGGTTGTCAAGAAGATAAATGGGCAGACTCTAGCATGCTATGACGTCAGTCCTAAGGCCGCCAAATCCTAGTATATCAATCCATCAACACAAGTACAAGAGTATATCATATATGAAAGTAAAAAAGGTATCCCAAATTATATACCACATATGATCATGAAGCTAGTGAATACAAAATACTGCACTAGTAGAATATAATTATACATGATCAAATATACCAGCCATGGTCTAATATATACATAATTTTGACCGAAGTCAGAGAAGTTATCTCAAAATAACGGGCTAACATTGCCTCTTGCTAAATACCACAAAATAAAATAACACTACGAGGGATGGAAGAAGAAAACCCACTCGCGAGCTTCGGCCGCAGTCCTACGAGTGCGAGCCATCTTGCTGGAAGGCGGTGGATCCTGGTTCTCCTCGGGATAATCTGGCTATACAAAACCACTGGGGTCAGGACCCCAAGCAACATGTACCACAAATGTGCTCAAGGTGATAAACAAAATATAACACAATATTACCATGAAAGAGACATATAAGAATAAATGAAGGTCGAGACTTGTAAGGTACCAATATATTTGTCTCAAAAATTATACTGATAGAACTGATAACAAGTGCAAAAATAAAAGTAAGGCGACGAGCGGCAAGAGGGCATATGAACTACTCTGGATCGAGACCACAACCCTTAAACCAAACAAGCACCAGGGGTGTAGACCTTCACCCGAGCAGAACTTAGCACCCTAAGCACGTGCCGAAGAATGAATTAAAAAAGTGAGCTTAACTTATTGACAAACATTTATTGCACAGCCAAACATGCCTACGGCGTACTATAATTTACTAACTAGGGTTATCACAAATCTAGTTACTAACAAATGCATTCTTTGAAGAATATTTCTACTACCGGTACTTTAGTTAACACGGATGGCCAAGGGTATATTTGTCGAGTAAACTTAAATGCACATTCAACAACACTACAACATAACTTGTTATTTGTCATAACAGAAATTGAACTTATAGACATAAACTTGAACTTATGATCATAAACTTACCTTATAAACATAAACTTGTCTTGTAACATAAACTTGTATATAAACATGTCTTGTAAGGGCCGTAGCACGCATAAACTTGGTCAGTCATGGAGCCCTTGTCTAGCAGGGTTGGTCCATGCTGTATGGGCCCCTTAGAGATCGGGGTAGCCGGTAGCGCAATATTCTTTCCTCCCAATGATCTAGGTAAATCTTATCTTGTTTAATCATTACTAAATTATTTTAAGTTCTCGAGTCATGGACACTTGAGAACTCCCTAGAATGACGAGTCACGAGTACGAGCTTTTCATGAGTTATCGTATTCGTGACACGCGATACATTGGACAATACTCACACTTGATTGTTCGATGCCAAATATAATGGATTTTTATACACAAATAGTTCCACGGTATCGTGAGGATTATGAACTCGTATATAAACTTATCTCGTGAACTACATACAAAACTTGTATAGTAATATAAACTTGTATCGTCATAAGAAAGCACACAACAATAATTACTAAAAGGAGTTATTAAATGGACATAATTAAAAGGAACACAAAATGCACAAAAAAATATTGGCCGTATGGGCCCACTGACCGTATGGACTCACTGGCCGCATGCACCTAACGACCTCATGCACTCACTAGCCGCATGGACTCACTAGCCGCTTGCACCCACTGGCCGCATGGATTCACTGGCCGTATGCACCCTAGTGTTGAGTGATGGGTCATAAATGCATGTCGGAAAGAATTGACTAAAGGTGATTGATATGACATACCATAAATGCATATCAGAGAAAAGATAAAAGCATAAAAAGGTGTGCACGAAAAGACGTACAAGAAAAAGAAACATATGTCACTTCTAAGTCAAATAAAAAATTGGCTGCATGAACAACTGGGCGCATGAGCTTCTGGCCGCATGGATACTTGCTCTTTGAAAAATCTCATGCGTTCAGTGTTCTGTGCATTCAACTTAGGGCCGCATATATATGCAGAGACAGTCATGCGCCTAACAAGATAGATGTCATGCTGGAAGGGGTGCATGAAGTCTGGAACTCCTTCATCCCAAAACAGCACGAACTCCATGGAAAAAGTTCCAAAAATCTGAAAACTTATTTTCTTTATAAAATCTTCATTTTAACTCCGAATTAAGTGAATCAAAAGCCAAAATGCTCGAAATAAAGTGCTCCATCAACCATAAAAATTATTTTTTTAAAATACCATATTTTAGTAGATTAAAACTACAAAAAATATATGAAACCCATAAAAATCCTAAACTTCAAATTCAGATCTACTCAAATATACTCATCAAAATCCAAAACTGCAAGAACTAAATAAGATTAACAACTCATTGAGAATATTTTCCATCAAATACATTTTTTAAAACAATATATATATATATATATATATATATATATATATATTTATAATCCAAAAATTAAGACTTCACCATTGAGCAATATATACTTGCCTTGGGTGGCCCCTAGCCTCTACCTCTCACGGTCCAAGTCACAAAAACTTCTCCCTAGGGCTAGGGTTTGGCTAGAGGAAGCTTGAAGGAGAGGAGGAAGAAGGAAGCAAGAAGAGTGAAATGAGAAAATGAGTGAAGAGAGAGAAAATACTCATATATATACTAAGAGGAGAGGGAGATGGTTTAGTCATGGGTTCAATCAAATGAACCGAACCAAGTGTCCATTCTACACATAGGTCCTAAACTGGGTCTATTGCAATGCCAATGGGTATTCTACTAGTCTCGGATAGTCTCTCTCAACAACAAGGATACATTATCAGGAAAATTAAATTCTAGAAATTCAAGAAATACCAAATCTGAAATCGGGTGTGACCGGCTACTATTTCCCAACCTTACATAGGGCATAAATCGAGGCATGATCTACACCCAAAAAACTTTAAGTTAGTATCCTCCAATAAATACCTAAATAGAAAATTTTGATAATATGTTAAAATAACTTCTGAAAAATAGTCCTTGTAATATTATTAATCCTTTCTTTAATCACCGATACTGCCTATTCTAGGGTACTTTCAAATAATTTTTAGAAATGTGATATGAGATCCAAGTTTAACCTATACAAGTCCCTGACCTATATCCTATCATATGTCCTTTATATTAACTTATACCTGCATCCTATCCTAGATGCTCTATCCTTCGCAGACCTACATGGGCCACCACTAAAAGACGTGTCACACCCTACTTCCCAGGATACAGTGAGCCGGATACGTAACTATATCTCCAGCCTACGCACCATACGAATACACCCGTACCCGTATCATCGATTATCATCTGTAAAAATCTAGTTTGGAATGTAAGTCATACAAAAATACTTTCTTTACTATAAACTATAACTATTATACAATATGGTTAACAGTGCAACTGTACAAGTCATTACATCAAAATTATTAATATACATAGTTCCAGCTATAAAATGTTATTTGCTGTATCCTTAAAAGCCATTCAAAATTACTCCTCAACCTCGTCCACATCATAAAGAGGTAGCATTTCACCTGAAACTTTATCTTCTCCTAGTGAACATTACTAGGTCGTCAGAACGACAGCAAGTCCTCGGTCAAGAACGATAAAAAAAATAAAAATATGATATGATATCATATGATATATTGAGGCACGAAAATGGAATAACTTCTGCATAGATAGTAGGAAAGTGAGTTTTATAATCAAACCTACGACTCTCACTTAATTCCTAATCTAGTATTCTTATAGTGTCTAACAAATGAAATAATATAGTCCTATTTTACTACCACAAACACAAACAAGTTTTTTAAATGATGATAAAATTTGGAGAACAACTCTTTGAATATCCACTTCAACAACAATCCCGTAACCAGGGATCATGCTATAACTTGGTGGCATTGTGCTTAGAATTCGGCCCTGCTCCACATGAGCTTAAAACAAATTCATAAAATTCACCCAATCGATATTTTTAATCGAAATAGGTATGTCCAACACAAATTCACGATATTCACCTAATAGATCTGTTAATCAAAATAGGTATGTCCAAAATTATGTACAGGTAAGTGATCTAAGCCTCACACACTCAATTCTCAAGGTATTACGAATGAGCTTAACTACTGATCAGTTTTTTGTTGTTATTATATTACGGGATTTCATAGGTGGTATTCAAGTTGTTCTCCACCATCCAATGCTTTCTAACCTAAAACTAAAAATAATTTTTATTCTATTATCTTATTAATTTTGCTCTGTATCTCATATCCATTATCAATATGCAAGAATGTATTTTCAAAGTATATCAGAATACAAGATTCTATCTCGTTTATAATTCCAGGAAGCAGATATCAAAATTATTAGAATATATCCCAATTATGGGATAATCATAAGTACCAGAATACAATTTTCAGGATTTTTTTTTAATTTATACAGAGCAAACAATACCAAAAATCTATCCGTTTGGTTTCAGTTGCATGACTTGTGTCCGTGTCATATGAATCCTAGACGATTTTTAGTCGTCCCCTAATTAAATAAATACTAGGTTGTCGGAAGTCCGTCGCTAAATTATAATACTCTAAAAGTGAGGGTTAGCAATATCAGTAATATTTTTGGATATCGAAATTTGGTTAACTCCCGAAATTCTTTTTCGATAGAGTCTCCTTTGTAATTCGGCTCCAGAAATTTGTTAACTTAAAAATATGAGACTCGGAGCAACCTTCCATAGAATTTATCCCGTGTTCGTCGACCCCTTCGGTGGAGCAACACTCAATACCGGAACACACACAGTTTATATAAGATATTCAAACGGAAACTCTTTCTTACCATAACAAGCATGCTATTTACTTTATTCATTGCAATTCCCTTTCATCAAAGCAATATCAAGAGCAAAGTATCACAATTTTGTTAGAATCATAACATTAGAACAAATCCAAGTTCTAAAATATATACATGATACATAAATTTTGAAATTACTTGTAAGGTATTGGTCGTTATATATATATATATTAATGTATAAGTACGAACTTAACAATACTTGTCAGGTAATCAATCAATATTTCCTAAGCACAATTTATATTGTTAGAATGGAATATATGTAACCATCATTGGAATAGTTTGTACAAACACATCATATAGTGTTCCTAAACCCAAATTCAAGATTAAATATTTTATATACTATTTCTAGAGAACCTATAGTCTATAATTTATCTTGGAATTTGATATTAGGGTTACCCAAATATCCGACGTCTATAAATACGTGTTCTTAGCTAGAAATAATTGATATCTACACTAACTAAGTGTATTTTAAAAATCTGGTCAGAATTATATATAATTTTTATAGTAATTTACATAACCTTGGCTAAGACATTTATGATATGTCCATAGGTTAAGCCTTGAAATATATGATACACAAACCCACATAGGCTATACTTACTTAAAATACATGACCATTATAAAACTCACTCACACACACACACACACACACACACACACACACACACACATATATATATATATATATATATATATATATATATATATTATAGAGAGAAAATAATTGATTGATTTATTTCCAAGAGAGGGGGTACATATATATAGGAAGAGGCTAGCCTCCTCCTTATTTTCTATCCAATGCAAGACTAAATAAGTCTCCCATAACTCAACACTCCACCTCAAGATGGACGATAGATATAAATTATCCCATCTTGTTAAAAAAGGTATCAAACTCTTTAGAACCTAAACCTTAAGTTAAAAAATTAAGTAACTGCTTTGCTGATTTTACATAACTCAAAGTCAAAACTTTTCTATTCAGCTGCTCCTTGATGAAGAACCGATCAATCACCACATATTTGGTGCGATCATGTTGAACTGGATTATTTGCAATATTAATTGCTGATTTATTGTCACACCAAAGTTGTAGGGAGACTCCTCTAAATAAACGTATCTCAGCGAACAAGATCCTCACCCACATTATCTCGCATATGCTAACTGCCATAACCTTGTACTTGGCTTCAGTTGTAGACCTAGCCACTACATCTTACTTTTTGCTGCGCCAAGATACAAGATTGCCTCCAATATAAATACAGTAACTTGTAGTGGACTTGCGATCGTCCATACAACCCGCCCAATCGGAATCACAGTAGCCTTCTGTCACGACCCGCACCCGGTGTAAGGGTACTAGTCGGAAACAACGCCCAGCCTACGCCGCAGAATCGGCGGTAGAACGCTGTCTAGATAATCTAAAGAACCACCAATAATGATAGTATACTCAATCACAGAACTAAGATAGAAATGAGCACGAATCAGATAAAGAATAGAATAGTCACAATACAACTCATGAGTCTAAAATAATACATCAATGAGTCTGAAGGAATAGAGAAATAAGCTGGAGACAAATCCAGTACAAAAGAATACTATGAAGCTACAACTCCAGGGTCAACTGTCTCAGTTGGGATAAGTCCCTCTTGAGCCAGGGTCTCAGAATCTAAACCCACAACATCCTGAGGTCCATAAAAGGTAGGGTACCACTCCTTAGTATCATCTGGAAAAATATATCCAGTCAGGAAAGGAGCAGAGTACAACTCTAACAGCAGTTCTCAAACAATGATAAAAACTATGTAACAGTAAATAGCTATGGATAAACAAGATGCACAATAGATAGGAGAGATATATGTATAATAAGAAAATACTGGAAATAAATACAATAAGGAACAATATGCCAATAAAACAATAATACTAATGACTAAGTGTGTGAGTACTAGTTTAACATGTGATCGGCTTGGGCAAGATGCAATGCGGCCTGGCTAATCATACGTGCGGTGCATGATCAACACTATTCATTTACCAGTACTTTATTCAATAGGGATTTGATCACATATCTATACTAATACTCCCCACCCCCGACTGGTACAATAGATCCAACCACGGTATGCTATGGCACGAGATTCCCCAAGAAGATAGCTAGTCTTCCCGAGAATCGGTGTCTGTACATGTACAAGATAACCAATAAAACAATACTTGCACCATATACACCATATACCAAGGAATAATATCTCATGACGAGATCCGGATATACCAATCCGTGTAACCATAGTGTCAAGAGAAACATGGATATCTACACTAGATACAACGAACATAGAGGATATCATAAATGAGAAACTATCAGAGAATGTACTCGCCTGAAGTCCAATGAACAGTCTCACAGATGTCTGACTCGGTGCCTCGAAGACCTAGATATGGAATACAACATCAATACAAGGTCCCGAAAAGAGAACAAGTTAAACTAGTCAACTTCTAGGTCAATAAGTCAATTCTAAGTCAACTGTCAACTGTGGTCAACTCTAAAGTCAACTAAAGTCAACTATGGTCAAACCAAGGTCAAACCAAGGTCAACCTCACAAAACATATATATATATAATAAATAAGCATAATAATATAGAATATTAAATACAACAATTAGGAATCAAGGTTTTGAACCCAATTGGTATCCACACAAAGAATGCTCAAGATATATATAGGTATATTATTACTCTAATACATAATATATTATATATAAACTAATATATTATATATAAATAAAATAATAACAATACTAGTATTATATCTCACCATAAATACATTTATATATACGTATATATATACAAATATAATATATAATATATAAACTAAATCTGCCCAATTGTCACTGAAAACAGTGTGCTAGAACACTAGTTTTCAATAAACAGACTTAAAGTGACAGTCCCAACCGTCACAGGAAAACCGTCACCAAAACGCTGTAAAATAAATCTACTGCTGTCACAGTTTGATGACAGTTCAAACTGTCACAGAAAACCGTCGCTGTAAAACTGCTGCTCAAACTCGCCCGCTGTATTAATGACAGAACTGTCATTAATGCCGAACACTGTTACAACGGCTGCTGTTTTAATGACAGTGGCTGTCATTAAATGCCGCTGTCACAAAAACAAATAAATAACTATATATATATTAATATATAAATCAAATATAAATCAATATATATATATATAAACAATTAAATAAATATATACTTATATATATATACATAGTTCTACACAATTAATTACTAATAGCTACAAAACACATTGCATGTATTAATATACATATTTTAACATAGCTAGAAGCACACATAAAAATATATTCATTAATATGCAATTAATTATATAATAATTATAATTAATATAATTACTCATTTAAACACATAAATATATTTTATAAAATATTTATGTATAATTTATTTTATTAATATGTAGTAACATATATAATTGTATGTCAAGAAAGCTACATATATATTTACACATCATATTTTAGTACACATAAAAATATATAGATCTATGCTACAATAAATACCATAATAAATACACTAAAATAAATATATAACATCTATATATATTTACTAATTATAATACAAGAATTAAAGCATAAATAATTAGATCTATACAAAAACACACACAATTGGAGAGTATCACACCGTATCCCACTAGATTTAGGATACGCATGCGACATGAGTCCAACACACAACCAATTGCACCCCGAAGGACACAAACAAGTCACAAATAATATTTATGAACAAATCAAAGTGTCAAAAGTAGATCTATGTGTCCGTGTCAAAATACGACATGTACAAAGTCCCGTATCGGAGGGAAAACCCCCAAAACGACACGTATCACCAAATTATTGGGATACGAACTACATGTACCCAATTGTGGACACGACACTAGCCCCAAACACATAAGCACATGCCTAATTGATCTATAGGATCAATTGACAGACACAACAAAATGTCAATTCGGAATTCCCACAAAATTGACACAAAAAGCACCATAACTTTCTCCATGGGTCTCCTATGAACACAAAACCAAGTCCTATGGGTAGTACATACATATGGGTTAATTTTACATGATTAAATCTCAGATTTAGAAGCTATTTTATTGGGAAAAACTGAATTATACCTATTGGGAGATGGATTCCCAATGAAACCTCCAATTGAGATGAACTTGCTTCCAAATTGTAGATCCTTGCTCCTCTTTGTAGATCCTTGCTTCCTCCTTCTAGATCCTTGCTTCTCAACTTTCTAATGGTGAATTGGGAAGAATTTGGAATGAATTTGGTAGGGAATTGGAATGGGAATGGAAGGAATTTGGTAGTGGAAAATTCTAGATCTAGATTTGAAAATGAGAATGAGAGGAGAGAGAAATTTCCCCCCTCTAATATAGGCCGGCCAAACCCCTTCCCCAAGCAATTATGAAATGTCCAATGTACCCCTTGGGGCCTCTCATGGAGAAATAATTAAGGAAGGAAGCTTTTAGTCTAATGATTTAATTAATTTAATCCATCTCCTTAACAATGGGCTTTCTAAATGGGCCAAGTCTAACTAATTAATTCATGTTGGTCCATGGGTCCAAACTAAACTAGTTGGGTCCACTAATATAAGTCCAAAATAATTAAATAACATCTAACAATAATTAAATAATACAACAAATAATTATTTACCATGCACAATATTTAATTAAATAGGAAAAGACTAAAATACCCTTTCCTAAAAAATATGGTAGTGACAAGTCTACCCTCCTTAAAATAATTTCGTCCTCGAAATTCAAAGACGAAAACTACCCCCAGAAAATCACAGAGCAGAACTAAAGAATCACAATTAACTAATGAATAGAACATAACTAGAAAATAACATACCTCAAGGTACAAACAAATATGGATAACGCTCTCGCATTTCATCCTCTCTCTTCCAGGTAGACTCCCCTGGAGAGTGATGCCTCCATGCGACGCGTACCAAAGGAATAGTCTGGTTCCTCAGCACCTTCTCTCTCCGATCCAGAATCTCAACTGGCTGCTCTGGATAGCTAAGAGTAGGGCCCACCTCTATCTCTGAGTGATCCAATACATGACTAGGATCTGCCACGTATCGTCTCAACTGCGACACATGGAATACGTTGTGCACTCCCTCCAATGTAGGTGGCAAGTCTAGTCTATAAGCAACTGCACCGACCCTCTCTAGAATAGTGAAAGGTCCGATGAATCGCGGACTAAGCTTTCCGCCTCCACCGAAGCGAATCGTGCCTCGTGTCGAAGAAATCCTCAGAAACACCAAACTACTCACCTATAACAAAACACCACCTTAAGAACTTAATCTATAACAAACAAGAACAAGCACAAACAAAAATCTAAACTATACCTCAAACTCCAAAGGTCTCCGATGGCTATCGGTCCAATGCCGCTGTCTGTCCTGCGCCACTCGAAGTCTGTCTCTGATCAACTGAACCTTCTCTGCTGCATCCACAACCATCTCTGGCCCAAGCAAAACTCTCTCTCCAACATCGTCCCAAGACAAAGGAGTACGACACCTCCGACCATATAGAGCTTCAAAAGGTGACATCTCTATACTGGCCTGGTAACTGTTGTTGTAAGCAAACTCTACCAAATGGAGATGGTCCTCCCAAGAACCTCCAAAATCTAGTACACAAGTGCACAACATATCCTCGAGAGTCTGGATAGTCCTCTCTGACTACCCATCTGTCTGGGGATGATATGCAGTACTGAACTTGAGCTGAGTGCCCAAACTCTCCTACAAACTCCTCCAGAAATGAGAAGTGAAACGACTATCTCGATCTGAGACTATGCTGACGAAAAATCCATGTATCCTAACGATCTGCCTCACATACATCTCTGCCAGCTTCTCCGTAGACAAACCCACCTTGAAAGACAAAAAGTGGGCCGACTTGGTCAACCTATCAACAATGACCCAAATCGCGTCTTTCCCTCCTGGAGATCGTGGAAGTCCGGACACAAAATCCATAGTAATGTGTTCCCACTTCCACTCTGGAATGGGTAATGGCTGAAGTAAACCTCCTGGCCTCTGCCTCTCGGCTTTCACCTGCTGGCACACTAAGCATCTGGATACAAACTGTGCCACTTCCCTCTTCATGCCATACCACCACACACTCTCTCGCATATCCCGATACATCTTGTTAGTACCTGGATGCATGGAATACTGAGAGCGATGTACTTCCTGCAACACCTCCTCTCGCAACTCCCCACTAGGCACACACAATCTAACTCCATGCCTCAAAGATCCATCCTCTGCAATAGTAAAATTATCCTCCAATCCTGCTCTCACCTGAGCTCTGATACTCCTCAGAGATACATCATCATACTGTGCTGCCTTGATCCTGTCCATCAAATCTGAGTGTATCTGCAGTCCCCACATCTGCATAGCACACCCAGGAACAATCACCTCAATGCCCAAGCTCTCCAAGTCCTCCAACAAATATCGATCCTGCGTCAAGAACATAGCTACCGGATACCTGCTCAAAGCATCGGCAACTACATTGGCTTTCCCAGGATGATATTGCAAAGAGATATCAAAATCCTTCATCAGTTCCAACCACCGACGCTGCCTCATGTTCAACTCCTTCTGCGTGAAAACGTACTTCAAGATTTTATGGTCTGTGAAGATCTCCACACGCTCTCCGTACAAATAATGTTTCCACAACTTCAGGGCGAATATGACAGCTGCCAACTCCAAATCATGGGTAGGATAGTTCTTTTCATGAGGACGAAATTGCCTGGATGCATAGGCAATCACTTTCCCATGCTGCTGAAGAACACAACCCAAACCCTTCACCGATGCATCACTATAAATAGTGAAACCTCCGGACCCAGATGGCAACGTCAAAATAGGAGCAGACGTCAACCTCTTCTTCAACTCCTCAAAAGCAACCTGGCAATCCTCCGTCCAGAAAAACTCCACATCCTTCCTCATGAGTCTGGTCATCGGCTCGGCAATCCTCGAAAAATCTTGCACAAACTTCCTGTAGTAGCCTGCCAATCCCAAGAAACTCCTGATCTCTGCTACTGAACTCGGAGTCTTCCAAGATTCCACTGCTGAAATCTTCTTCGGATCCACTGAAATACCATCACCAGTCACAACATGCCCCAAGAATTCCACCTTGTCCAAGAAAAACTCATACTTGGACAACTTCCCATACAGCTTCTCCTTCCTCAGCACATCCAACACAATCCTCAAATGCTCCTCATGCTCCTCCGGTGTCCTCGAGTATATGAGTATGTCGTCGATGAACACCACCACAAACTTGTCAAGGTACTGGTGGAACACCTTGTTCATCAAGTTCATAAATACCGCCGGTGCATTAGTCAAACCAAACGGCATCATGATGAGAACATAAAATGTCATATTTTTATTCCTTAATGTATACTCCTTTATGCTCATTTAATGTCTAAAGATACTCATTACTTTTATATTTTGATTTAGGATGCAATTGGAGTCACTAAATGCAAAATGGAGCTAATTATCAATTCTGGACAGTTTTGATACCTTATAGCAAAATGGTCATAACTTGCTCATCCGAAGTCAAATTGAGCTGATCCAAATTGATTCAGAAATCTAAGTGATAGAGGCACAATTTTTCTGTTTTGAGTTTCCCGAGATTCTGGCTGAAGAATGGACCAAATCAGGATTGAAGTTGAGTTAACTATGCTGTGCACAAAAAGTGGAGCTGAAATAACCATTTCCTAACTTATTCAAAGATTTTATTTTATTGTTTGGGTTGTTGTAACTCTTAGAGGATTTGTGGGAAGATATTGTGATCTTCAAACACTAATTTAGAGTCTATAAAAGGGATAGAGATCAGGAGAAAATGAAGAACAACACACAACTCTTCTTCCTCTTCTCCAATATTCTTTTGAAGTTTTTATGAACGTGCGGAGCTAAAAGTCTTGTTGGTCGAAGAAAACAGAAGCCTTGGAATCAATAAACTTGTGAGATATAAATTATTTTTATATGTTTTATTTATGCTTTGAGTATTGAATGTTTTTCTATGCCTACTTTCATGATTGTTTTGTTTAATTACTAGGAGGCCTACTAGTCTATTATCCATTTCTATCTACTGCTAAATTAGACATCAAATCCGTAATTGTTTGATTTTTCTAATTTATGAAGCAACCAAGATTTAATAAACTTCTTTGTTTTATTAGATCTCTGGAGAAAAACTTTTGACAAAATTAAATGCAACCGCTTGTGCTTGTGTTATTTTGCTTCATCGATCTCTTTGTTCTTTAAGAAATTACTAGATTAAATCTTCAGCGCTTGTCTTGGATTATTTAGTAATTAAAGCTAATTATATCGCTTGTTTCTAATTATCTAAGCCTAAGAGAGATAGGAAATACTTCCAACGGTGAATATTCAAAGTATGATAATTTATGTTTGCATCAATGATAAATTTTAAGATTCCAATGGTGGATGTTGACTGAGACCAACATTTTTTTCCTTTGATAATTTTAATACTTTAATTATTTTTAGCTCTTTTTAATTTGCTTTGATCCAAAACTCTCCCCCCATCTTATTTCACATAGCATAAAGATCAACTAATTACTCTTCGTGGGAACGATCCTTACTCTCACTACTACATATTATTTCAAGAGTAAATATTTTATTTTTGGGTGCCTATGACAGCACGCCAAATTTTGGCGCCGTTGCCGGGGAGTAATTTTAGTTAATTTTTGTACCTTTTGTGATCTTTTCTTATAATTAAATTATTTTTGTTTATTAGCAACAAAAAAAATAAAAATAAATTATTCTCATATATTTTTCTAGATTGCTTGCTATCATTTTATTCCTTGTTTATGATTGCAACTCGATCTTTTAATCAAAGTGATTTTCAGTGTGATCCAGAAATAGAAAGAACTCTGCGCAGGTTAAGGAAGGAAGCTCAAAGAAACTCTAACGAGAACGACCCTGCTACGGATTCCTTACTCTCTGGCAAATCTAATCCTGAAGAAGAGGAAGTCATGGCTGCAAATAGAACTTTGAAAGAACTTGCAGCCCCTGATTTGAACCAACACCCTTTATGCATTACATTTCCTACTTTAGATGCTACTACTAATTTTGAATTAAAATCTGGACTAATACATTTATTACCCACTTTTCATGGCCTTGCAGGTGAAGATCCTCATAAGCATCTAAAGGAGCTTCATGTGGTATGCACAACTATGAAACCTACGGGGGTATCCGAAGAGCAAATCAAATTAAGAGCCTTTCCGTTTTCTTTAAAGGATTCGGCTAAGGATTGGCTCTATTATCTACCCTCTGGGAGCATTGTAACATGGAACGAAATGAAGAGACTATTCTTGGAGAAGTACTTTTCCGCTTCAAGGACGGCCAATATCCGAAAAGAAATTTGTGGGGTAAGGAAACACAATGCAGAGTCTCTCCACGAGTACTGGGAACGTTTTAAAAAATTATGTGCAAGTTGCCCCCATCATCAAATTAGGGAGCAGCTACTTATCCAGTACTTCTACGAAGGCCTTCTACCAACTGATAGAAGCATGATAGATGCTGCTAGTGGAGGAGCTTTGGTAGATAAAACTCCTGAGGCCGCAAGAAATTTAATTGCAAATATGGCGGCAAATTCTCAACAATTTGGCACCAGGCTAGACCTTCCATCTAGGCATGCTAACGAGGTAAATATTTCTTCCCTAGAACAACAAATTGCTAGTTTAACGTCTCTTGTTCGTCAAATGGCTGTAGGTAACATGCAAACAGCAAAAGCTTGTGGGATTTGTTCAGTAGCAGGACATCCAACTGACATGTGTCCAACTCTTCAAGAGGAGTCCAATGAACAAGTGAATGTGCTAGGTGCTTTCCCTGGACAACCGCAAAGGAAGTACGATCTATATTCAAACACTTACAATCTAGGATGGAGAGATCATCCCAATTTCAACTATGGGAATCCACAAACAAATCATCCTGTCAATCAAAATCGCCCAAGTTACCAACAGTACAAGCAGCCATATCCTAAACAACAACCAAACCAAACTTCTAACTCTGGTATATCTTTAGAAGATATTGTTAAGTCTCTTGCCACTAATAATTTATAATTTCAGCAGGAGACAAGGGCTAGCATTCAAAGCTTGGACAATCAAATGAGCCAAATGGCTACAACAATTAATAAGCTAGAGGCACAAAGTTCTGAAAAATTACCATCTCAAACGATAGTAAATCCAAAAGAAAATGCAAGTGCAATCGTTTTGAGAAGTGGTAAAGAGGTTGACATTCC
>JAYESA010000236.1:180000-309017 GCA_036927795.1 Iris macrosiphon
TTGCTCCACTTGTTTTGATGACTTTTGAGCTACACTCCCAAATATATCCCACCTTAATCCTAAGCCACGTTACAACCCATGAAAAGTCCTTATGATTTATGTTATGCATGTGATCCCAGTGGTGGAGAATGAGAAGATATGCAAGCTTATGGTAGATCATTTCTTCTGGAATAAATTTGAGTGAAATATATACCTTCAAACATATGAGAATTGAGTGTTTATTCCCGTGAGGGTCTACCTATTTAGTTTACTCCATTTTTTAAGTGAAAATACCTACTAAGTAATTAGAAGTTGTTTAAGAATATGTGTTCATGATATGTTATGAGTTTTGAAGAGCTTAGTGATTTTTTTATTTATGACATTGCAACATTGAATTCGTTTGGAAAAATAAATTAGGGTTTCGCCCGAGGACAAGCAAAGGTTAAGTGTGGGGGTATTTGATGAGAACGTAAAATGTCATATTTTTATTCCTTAATGTATACTCCTTTATGCTCATTTAATGTCTAAAGATACTCATTACTTTTATATTTTGATTTAGGATGCAATTGGAGTCACTAAATGCAAAATGGAGCTAATTATCAATTTTGGACAATTTTGATACCTTATAGCAAAATGGTCATAACTTGCTCATCCGAAGTCTAATTGAGCTGATCCAAATTGATTCGGAAAGCTAAGTGATAGAGGCACAATTTTTCTGTTTTGAGCTGAAATAACCATTTTCCAACTTATTCAAAGATTTTATTTTATTGTTTGGGTTGTTGTAACTATTAGAGGATTTGTGGGAAGATATTGTGATCTTCAAACACTAATTTAGATTCTATAAAAGGGATAGAGATCAGGAGGAAATGAAGAACAACACACAACTCTTCTTCCTCTTCTCCAATATTCTTTTGAAGTTTTTATGAACGTGCGGAGCTAAAAGTCTTGTTGGTCGAAGAAAACAGAAGCCTTGGAATCAATAAACTTGTGAGATCTAAATTATTTTTATATGTTTTATTTATGCTTTGAGTATTGAATGTTTTTCTATGCCTACTTTCATGATTGTTTTGTTTAATTACTAGGAGGCCTACTAGTCTATTATCCATTTCGATCTACTGCTAAATTAGATATCAAATCCGTAATTGTTTGATTTTTCTAATTTATGAAGCAACCAAGATTTAATAAACTACTTTGTTTTATTAGATCTCTGGAGAAAAACTTTTGACAAAAGTAAATGCAACCGCTTGTGCTTGTGTTATTTTGCTTCATCGATCTCTTTGTTCTTTAAGAAATTACTAGATTAAATCTTCAGCGCTTGTCTTGAATTATTTAGTAATTAAAGCTAATTAGATCGCTTGTTTCTAATTATCTAAGCCTAAGAAAGATAGGAAATACTTCCAACGGTGAATATTCAAAGTATGATAATTTATGTTTGCATCAATGATAAATTTTAAGATTCCAATGGTGGATGTTGACTGAGACCAATATTTTTTTCCTTTGATAATTTTAATACTTTAATTATTTTTAGCTCTTTTTAATTTGCTTTGATCCAAAACTCTCCCCCCATCTTATTTCACATAGCATAAAGATCAACTAATTACTCTTCGTGGGAACGATCCTTACTCTCACTACTACATATTATTTCAAGAGTAAAGGTTTTATTTTTGGGTGCCTACGACAGCACGCCACATCACCATAAACTCGTACTGACCATACCGAGTTCTAAAAGCAGTCTTCAGTATGTCCTCCGGCTTCACCTTTACCTGATGGTAGCCTGATCTCAAATCTATCTTAGAAAACACCTTGGCACCACTCAACTGATCAAACAGATCATCAATCAGTGGCAAAGGATACTTATTCTTGATAGTGAGATTATTTAAAGCTCTGTAATCAATGCACATGCGCACCGATCCATCCTTCTTCTGTACAAACAATACCGGGGCTCCCCATGGTGAAGAACTCGATCTGATAAACCCCTTATCCTGCAATTCGTCCACCTGCTTCTTCAACTCAACCAGCTCGCTGTTGTTTACTCTATAGACATGCTACGAAATTAGTTCTGCACCTGGCACCAAGTCTATAGAAAATTCAACATCTCGATCTGGCGACAATCCTGGCAATTCCTCAGGAAACACATCCAAGAATTCTGCTATCAACGGATGTGGCAACTCCTTGTCTTCCACCATAGCTCCACAAATAATGCCTTCGCCTGGCTCTGCAGCTCCTCTAGCAAACTCGAACTCTGGCTCCCTTGGCGGACCAAACAAAACTCTACCTCCTCTACAATCTATGCTAGCACGGTGCCTACTCAACTAATCCATTCCGAGTACAATATCGTAGCTCGGAAGTGGCATTACAAGTAGACATGCACTCAACTCCCGGCCTCCCAAAGTAACTCTCCGATCCTTGCAAATATCATTAACCAGGATAATGCCTCCCCCGGTCATGATCTTGCAAGTTCTAAGCAAAGACTCAGCTACCAAACCATGCTTTAGAGCAAAAGAAACAGATACAAAACTATGGGAAGCACCACTATCAAACAAAGCTAAAGCTGGAATGTAATCAAGAAGAATAGAACCTGCGATGACATCTCCGGTGGGTTCCTCCTCTTCGACGGTTATAGCAAACGCTCGTCCCTGCCGAGCACCTCCCTGCTGCTAATGCTGGACAAAACGCTACTGCTGTGTCGGAAGTGGTCCCCTCGGCTGTGCTGCAGGTGGTCTTGTCTATGCCCTCGGAGCTGGAGCTGCTCCCTGAACTGCACGACGAGGACACTCCCTCGATTGATGCCCTTCAGTACCACAATACAAACAAACTCCTAGCCTCCTCCTGCAAACTTCCTAGATGTGGCCGGGCTTCTTGCAGAAGTTGCATGGAGCTTGCTGTAACTGTCTCTGCTGAGGTGCCTGGTGAAAAGGCTCTCTAGCTGGAGTCTGGTTCTGTTGTGGCTGCTGGAAAGGTCTGGATTGGAAATAAGGACGTTTGGCAGATACTGCACTACCGTTGGCCCCTAGAAAAGAATCACGGTCTCTCTTGGTCTTCAAACCCAGATCCCGCTCAACCTTGCGTGCCTCCGCAAGTATCTCCGAGTATGTCTCATAAAAAGACGGAATGAGAATCTTTACTTCTCAGTTTAGACCCTCACGGAAACGAATAGCTCGAACCTCCGGCTCTCTCACCAGATACTCTGCAAATTGGCTCAACCTGCCGAACTCCGCAGCGTATTCCTCCACAGACATGTTCCCTTGAATGAGACTCTCAAATTGTCTCCCCAAGTCAAGCCTGTTTACCCTGGCGAAAAACTTCTTCTTGAAAAGGTCCTTGAATACCTCCCAAGATTGTCCTACGTCAACTAGAACCGGCTCATTCCTGAACCAAGTGCGAGCGACGTCGAACAGTTGAAGTCCTACCGCCTCAACCTTCAGATCTTCAGAAAGACGGGACACCCTCATAAGACGCTCAATATCTTCGAGCCAATCATCAGCATAGACGATGCCCTCCGTCCCCTTGAAAACCCTAGGCTCCAGTTTCTTGAAGTCCTGAATGTTGCCTGGCCGAAGCTGAGCAACTTGAGGAACAACCTGCTGCTGGACCGGAACTCCTCTCTCAACTACAGCACGAGCAAGCTGATGAGCACTCTCGATGCCCTGCCATAGAACGTCGGTCTGCCTCTGATGTGCCTCTGACTGAGCCCTCTGTGCCTCGAGCATCTCACGAAACAGTGTAAACATCTGTGATGCCTCTGCTGGCACAGGAGGTGGAGGTGGAAGCCCCTCAGATACAGCTGGCACAGTCCTCTGAGTAGGTGGTGGACCTCCGAAGGCAGCTGACACTCCAATCACCGGAGAAGTGACTGGTGCAGGCCCTCGGGATGTCGCAGACCTCTCAGAAACTGCTCTCCCCTGCTGTGATCTAGTCTTAGGCGGCATCCTGAGACAAAGCGAAAGAAAGAATCAATATGGCACAAGATGTAAGACATCAAGGAAAGGACAAGTTTAAGGGATCAAGTATCAATATCAAAGGAGAATAGTTAAATCAAAAGAATTTTCCTAGATGTGATTGAGTATCTCAGCCTATATCCTATATCCTATCGCAGGCTCGCAGTAGTACAACTAAGTTGTCGCACTACCACGACATCACATACTTGTGAAGCTAGGACCTGCATGGGCCACCACCAAAAATGTGTCACGACCCGCACCCGGTGTAAGGGTACTAATCGAAAACAACGCCCAGCCTACGCCACAGAATCGGCGGTAGAACGCTGTCTAGATAATCTAAAGAACCACCAATAATGATAGTATACTCAATCACAGAACTAAGATAGAAATGAGCACGAATCAGATAAAGAATAGAATAGTCACAATACAACTCATGAGTCTAAAATAATACATCAATGAGTCTGAAGGAATAGAGAAATAAGCTGGAGACAAATCCAGTACAAAAGAATACTATGAAGCTACAACTCCAGGGTCAACTGTCTCAGTTGGGATAAGTCCCTCTTGAGCCAGGGTCTCAGAATCTAAACCCACAACATCCTGAGGTCCATAAAAGGTAGGGTACCACTCCTCAGTATCATCTGGAAAAATATATCCAGTCAGGAAAGGAGCAGAGTACAACTCTAACAGCAGTTCTCAAACAATGATAAAAACTATGTAACAGTAAATAGCTATGGATAAACAAGATGCACAATAGATAGGAGAGATATATGTACAATAAGGAAATACTGGAAATAAATACAATAAGGAACAATATGCCAATGAAACAATAATACTAATGACTAAGTGTGTAAGTACTAGCTTAACATGTGATCGGCTTGGGCAAGATGCAATACGGCCTGGCTAATCATACGTGCGGTACATGATCAACACTATTCATTTACCAGTACTTTATTCAATAGGAATTTGATCACATATCTATACTAATACTCCCCACCCCCGACTGGTATAATAGATCCAACCACGGTATGCTATGGCACGAGATTCCACAAGAAAATAGCTAGTCTTCCCGAGAATCGGTGTCTGTACATGTACAAGATAACCAATGAAACAATACTTGCACCATATACACCATATACCAAGGAATAACATCTCATGACGAGATCCGGATATACCAATCCGTGTAACCATAGTGTCAAGAGAAACATGGATATCTACACTAGATACAACGAACATAGAGGATATCATAAATGAGAAACTATCAGAGAATGTACTCGCCTGAAGTCCAATGAACAGTCTCACAGATGTCTGACTCGGTGCCTCGAAGACCTAGATATGGAATACAATATCAATATAAGGTCCCGAAAAGAGAACAAGTTAAACTAGTCAACTTCTAGGTCAATAAGTCAATTCTAAGTCAACTGTCAACTGTGGTCAACTCTAAAGTCAACTAAAGTCAACTATGGTCAAACCAAGGTCAACCTCACAAAACATATATATATATATAATAAATAAGCATAATAATATAGAATATTAAATACAACAATTAGGAATCAAGATTTTAAACCCAATTGGTATCCACACAAAGAATGCTCAAGATACATATAGGTATATTATTACTCTAATACATAATATATTATATATAAACTAATATATTATATATAAATAAAATAATAACAATACTAGTATTATATCTCACCACAAATACATTTATATATACGTATATATATACAAATATAATATATAATATATAAACTAAATCTGCCCAATTGTCACTAAAAACAGTGTGCTAAAATACTAGTTTTCAATAAACAGACTTATAGTGACAGTCCCAACTGTCACAGAAAAACCGTCACCAAATCGCTGTGAAATAAATCCACTGCTGTCACAGTTTGATGACAGTTTAAACTGTCACAGAAAACCGTCGCTGTAAAACTGCTGCTCAAACCCGCCAGCTGTATTAATGACAGAACTGTCATTAATGCCGAACACTGTTACAGCGGCTGCTGTTTTAATGATAGTGGCTGTCATTAAATGCCGCTGTCACAAAAACAAATAATATAACTATATATATATATTAATATATATAAATCAAATATAAATCAATATATATATATATAAACAATTAAATAAATATATACTTATATATATATACATAGTCCTACACAATTAATTACTAATAGCTACAAAACACATTGCATGTATTAATATACATATTTTAACATAGCTAGAAGCATACATAAAAATATATTCATTAATATGCAATTAATTATATAATAATTATAATTAATATAATTACTCATTTAAACACATAAATATATTTTATAAAACATTTATGTATAATTTATTTTATTAATATGTAGTAACATATATAATTGCATGTCAAGAAAGCTACATATATATTTACACATCATATTTTAGTACACATAAAAATATATAGATCTATGCTACAATAAATACCATAATAAATACACTAAAATAAATATATAACATCTATATATATTTACTAATTATAATACAAGAATTAAAGCATAAATAATTAGATCTATACAAAAACACACACAATTGGAGAGTATCACACCGTATCCCACTAGATCTAGGATACGCATGCGACACGAGTCCAACACATAACCAATTGCACCCCGAAGGACACAAATAAGTCACAAATAATATTTATGAACAAATCAAAGTGTCAAAAGTAGATTTATGTGTCCGTGTCAAAATACGACATGTACAAAGTCCCGTGTCGGAGGGAAAACCCCCAAAACGACACGTATCACCAAATTATTGGGATACGAACTACATGTACCCAATTGTGGATACGACACTAGCCCCAAACACATAAGCACATGCCCAATTGATCTATAGGATCAATTGACAGACACAACACAATGTCAATTCGGAATTCCCACAAAATTGACACAAAAAGCACCATAACTTTCTCCATGGGTCTCCTATGAACACAAAACCAAGTCCTATGGGTAGTACATACATATGGGTTGATTTTACATGATTAAATCTCAGATTTAGAAGCTATTTTATTGGGAAAAACTGAATTATACCTATTGGGAGATGGATTCCCAATGAAACCTCCAATTGAGATGAACTTGCTTCCAAATTGTAGATCCTTGCTCCTCTTTGTAGATCCTTGCTTCCTCCTTCTAGACCCTTGCTTTTCAACTTTCTAATGGTGAATTGGGAAGAATTTGGAATGAATTTGGTAGGGAATTGGAATGGGAATGGAAGGAATTTGGTAGTGGGAAATTCTAGATCTAGATTTGAAAATGAGAATGAGAGGAGAGAGAAATTTTCCCCCTCTAATATAGGCCGGCCAAACCCCTTCCCCAAGCAATTATGAAATGTCCAATGTACCCCTTGGGGCCTCTCATGAAGAAATAATTAAGGAAGGAAGCTTCTAGTCTAATGATTTAATTAATTTAATCCATCTCCTTAACAATGGGCTTTCTAAATGGGCCAAGTCTAACTAATTAATTCATGTTGGTCCATGGGTCCAAACTAAACTAGTTGTGTCCACTAATATAAGTCCAAAATAATTAAATAACATCTAATAATAATTAAATAATATAATAAATAATTATTTACCATGCACAATATTTAATTAAATAGGAAAAGACTAAAATACCTTTTCCTAAAAAATATGGTAGTGACACCTTCAACTCTCAGATGTCCAGAACTTCTGAACCATAAATAACCCCTTTCCTGGGCTTTCTTTAATATACCTGAGAATTCTGCGAACTGCCTCCATATGCTTCTCTCACGACATAAGTAATATTAGGTCTCGTATGACATAGATATATGAGCTGACCAACTAATCTTTGATATTGCTCCTTACTTACCAGATCATCACCCTCAACACACAACTTGTGATTCTGCTCGATAGTAGTAGATGCAACCCAGCAACCCAGCATTTCTGTCTTTGAAAGAAGGTTTAGAGTATAATTTCACTGAGAAAGTATTATACCCTTTCGTGACCTTGCAATTTTAATTCCGAGGAAGTACTTCAACTATCCCAGATCCTTAACTTCAAATTCCTCTCCAAGCTTTTTTTCAGCCATATGATCTCCTCAGTATCGTCTCTCCAATAATTACAATATCATCAACACAGAGTGCAAGAACAGTGATACTAGTCTTGGAGTGCTTGTAAAACACAGTATGATCTCCATTGCTCTGCCTATAACCTATACCACGGACTTTAAGCCTGAATCTATCAAACCATACTCTCGGAGACTGCTTTAGCCCATACAAAGACTTCTTCAATTTGCATACCTTCCCCATTGCTTGTGTATTAGTAAAGCCTGGTGGAATCTATATATACACCTTCTCCGGGAGATTCTCGTACAAAAATGCGTTCTTGATATTTAGCTGATGTAGTTGCCAATTTAAGTTGGCAGCACATGACACCTACACTAGTACAGTGCTCATATTTGCGATTGGAGCAAAGGTCTCGTCATAGTCGATACCATAAGTTTAGCTATAGCCTTTAGCAATCAATTTGACCTTGTACCTTTTAATCTTGCCCTCTGGAGTCTTCTTAACTGTATAAACCCATTTACATCCAACATCACACTTCCCAGCTGACAGTGGTACCTGCTTCCATGTGTCGTTCTTCTTCAAGGCTTAAAGTTCCTTCTGTATGGCACTCAACCACCTAGATCTTGTATAGATATCTGTCAGTTGTTAGGTACAAGCACTGAATCTAATAATACAAGAAAGGACTTATATGCAGGTGGAGTGGATGCATATAAAATGTAATATGCAATATCAGTATCCCAACTGCCAAACTTAGCTGGAGGTTTTCCAATATTGACTCTAGAAGTTCTACGAAGCAAGACAGTAGGATTAGAAGTATCAGGGAAGGAATTGTTACCAGGTGACTCAGATGGAAGGGCCGAAGAAGGTCCTGGAGAAGATGGAGTTGGGACATCAGCATTTATGGGTACTAGTATAAGGACATCAGGAGGAAGCTTATGCTGCTTCTGTTGCTACTGCTCATGCTGCTCCTTCTGTTGCTGCTCATGCTCCCAATATACTCTCAGATCCCCCTGACTGTCAGCTTCCCTTGAGACACCATCACTCCTTGGTGACTCAAAAGGATATGGAATCATACCAATCACGATGCCACTCTCATTCTTTCCCTCTCTACTAGCATTAGTAGAGCCATCCTCGAACAAGGAACTTAACTCCGTCTTCTCACCATAAAATGGTTTAAACTCCCGGAAGGTCACATCCATACTGACAAACAACCTTCTTTCAGTGGGACACCAACATTTGTATCCTTTCTGACTTAGTGAGTAGCCCACAAAGATACATTTAACTGCTTGTGGATCTAGCTTGCTCACCATCATTCTGTGATCTCGCAAAAAATATGTACAACCAAAAATACTCTGGGAGGAGCAATAAAAATATTAGAGCCCAAGAGCATCTCACATGGTATCTTCACCCTTAATACTCTTAACGGCATCCTGTTAATTAAATAAGTTACTGTCAAAATAGCACATTCATTGTTAGTATCAAAGAACGTGCTACTTCTAATATATGCCTGTTCTTGCGTTCAACCACCCAATTCTGAGCAAGAGTGTCTGGACAAGTGGTTTGATAAAAAATTCTCTAACTAGAGATAAAATTAGCAAATTCCTTGTTGGTGTAATCGGTCCCATTATCTGTTCAAAGAATCTTCATATGTACTCCAAACTGGGTCTTCACATATGCTAAAAAGTCTTAAAAATATTTGTACACCTCAAATTTTTGCTTCATTATGTAGATCCAGGTCATACGTGATTAGCAATCAATGAAGGTAACAAACTATCTGAATCCACTGATAGAAGTAGTAGGACACGGTCTCCAAATATCAGAATGAACATGTGTAAATGGCTCAAAATATCAAAGACCAACCATTTTATAAGTAGAACGTGTATGCTTTCAAAGTTCACAAGCATTAAAAATAACCTTTTTTTGTATATTTTATTCATTATCTCAGGTTCTAACTTATTCAAACTATCAAAAGATAATTGTCCCAATCTGCAGTGTTGGAGCATTGCTTCTGTCTCTGGACCTCCACTAGTAGTAGCAACAAGCATTGCAGCCTCCCGGTCCAGGTACCAAAGACCATTACTCCTGATGCTAGTCTTAAGCCTCTTCCCCGTGGCCTTCTCCTGGAAAGAACACATATCCAAGGAGAACATATGTCAAATTTTGCAATAATATCGGATTATAGTTGTCCAAGTTCGGCCATAAGCGACGCTGCTCTGCAACATATTGAAGTACTGTCTTCTCCCCCTAAATGGTAGCATCAATTTTGTCCTCAACTTTCATCATCATTATGATACTCCCAACTCCATAATAGATCCCAACCAATGTCGTCCAGATATTAGCTGCACTACAGATCGACTCTATCATCCCAACAAAGGATGGAGACACAGAAGTTAACAGCAAAGAAACCACCAGAAAATTAAGGTGACTCCATATGCTCCACTCAGCACTCATCTTATCCTTTAGCTCAGTGCACTCTCCTTTCACATATTTTTTAAGTTTCTTGGTCCGAAGTTTCAATAGTGCCCTCCTAGACTAACTTTGGTAGTTTCTTGCCCCCTTAATTTTGATGTCATTGGGCAGCAACTTTATCTTCTTTATCACCTGTGACAGTTCTGGTGCGGGCACGACTGCCCTACTGGATGAGGTCTCCTCTAATTTGGCCTGAAACACCCTAACCACCCCCTTCAGTATCTTTTTTAATTCCTCACTAGTCATAAGTGTTCCCATCTCCACAGTTGCATACCGGGATAAGATCAAACACTACTCAAACATGTGTCGTGTGTCTACATGCGATCACGACTTTCTCTATCTATCTGCAATCCCAAAAATCATGCGGCATGAGAAATGCATGATGGATAGCACTTGCCGGAACAAGGGCCATAAATAGAGATTTGTGTAAAATTTTCCAGGAAGTATGCTCTCTAATCTCAAAACCCACATTGAGATCAAAATCAGAGGATCATACAAGAGTTTCTCTCTGATTATCCACATTCCAACGACGGGTTTGACGATACCCGCAGGCAAACCCGTAGGGAACGTCGATGACACCGTGGGTGGGGGGCTTCCACGCACAGAGAAAGATATGGGGGGGAGGGGGGCTTCCACCCAGGTAGAGGAAGGCTGGGGGGGGATCGGGTAAGAGACAGGGGGAACGAGAATTCTTCTTATTTTTTTGGAATTTTTTTTTTGGAAAAAGGATTCAGAGCTTTGGCTCTGATACCATGTAGAGAGAAAATAATTAATTTTTTTACTTCCAAGAGAGGGGGTCTATATATATAGGAGGATGCTAACCTCTTCTTTTTTTTATCCGATGTGGGACTAAATAAGTCCTCCATAACTCAACATATAGAGAGAAAATAATTAATTTTTTTACTTCCAAGAGAGGGGGTACATATATATTGGAGTAGCCTCCTCATTTTGTAACAAGATGGGGATGATTAATATCTATCGCCCATCTTGAGGGGGAGTGTTGAGTTATGGGAGACTTATTTAGTCCCACATTGGATAAAAAATAGATAATGGGATCGAGTACACCAACAAGGAGTTTGCTAATTTTATCTCTATTCAGTGAATTCTTTATCAAACCACTTGTCCAGACAATCCTGCTCAGAATGGGGTGGCTTAACGCAAGAACATGCATCGACTAGAAGTGGAACATTTTTGATGCTGACAATGAATGTGCCAAAATTCTTGTAGAGTGAGGCTGTTATGACAATATATTATCTAATCAACAGAATACCGTCAAGAGTATTATGGATGAAGACACCCTATGAGATGCTCTTGGGCTCTAATATTTTTATTGTTCCTTCCAGAGTGTTTGGCTGTATATATTTTTTACGAGATCACATAATAATGGTAAGCAAGCTGGATCCACAAGCAGTTAAATGTATCTTTGTGGGCTACTCACCAAGTCAGAAAGGATACAAATGTTGGTGTCCCACTGAAAGAAGGTTGTTTGTTAGTATGGACGTGACCTTACGGGAGTTTGAACCATTTTATGGGGAAAAGACAAAGTTAAGTTCCTTGTTCGAGGATGGCTCTACTAATGCTAGTAGAAAGGGGGAAAATGAGAGTGGTATCATGGTTGGTATAATTCTATGTCCTTTTGAGTCACCGAGGAGTGATTGTGTCTCAAGGGGAGCCGATAGTCAGGAGGAGATGAGAGTATAAAGGGAGCATGAGAAGCAACAGCTCGAGCAGCATGAGTAACAATAACATGAGTAGCAACAACATGAGAAACAAGAGCAGCATGAGCTTCCTCCTGATGTTCCTATGCTAGTACCCACAAATGCTGATGTCTCAAGTCCCTCTTCTCCAGGACCTTCTTCGGCCCTTCCATCTGAGTCACCTGGTAATAATTCCTTTCCTGATACTTCTAATTCTCCTGTCTTGCTTTATAGAACTTATAGAGTCAATGCTGGAAAATCTTCAGCTAAGTTTGGCAGTTGGGATACTAACATTGCACATTATATTTTATATGCATCGGCTCCACCTGTATATAAGTTCTTTATTGCATCATTAGATTCTGTGCTTGTACCTAACAACTGGTAGGTAGCTAAGCAAGATCCTAGGTGGTTGAGTGCCATGTAGGAGGAACTTCAGGCCTTGAAGAAGAACGACACATGGGAGCAGGTACCACTACCAGCTGAAAATCATGCTGTTGGATGTAAATAGATTTATACTGTTAAGCAGACTCCAAAGGGCAAGATTGACAGGTACAAGGCCAGATTAGTTTCTAAAGGCTATAACCAAACTTATGATATTGTCTATGATGAGACCTTTGCTCCAGTCGCAAGATGAATACTGTGCGAGTGTTGGTGTCATGTGCTGCCAACTTTAATTAGTAACTACATCAACTAGATATCAAGAATAACTTTTTGTATGAGGATCTCTAGGATGAGTTGTATATAGAGATTCCACCAAGCTTTTCTAAATCACAAGAAATATGGAAGGCATGCAAATTGAAGAAGTCTTTATATGGGCTAAAGTAGTCTCTGAGAGCATAGTTTAATAGATTCAGGCCTGTAATCTGTGGTATGGGGTATAGGCAGTGCAATGGAGATCATACTGTATTTTACAAGCACTCCAAGACTCGTATCACTGTTCTTGCAGTCTATGTTGATGATATTATAATTATTGGAGACGATACTGAGGAGATCCTAAGGCTGAAGAAAAGGTTTGAAGAGGAATTTAAAGTTAAGGATTTGGGGCAGTTGAAGTACTTCCTCGGAATTAAAATTGTAAGGCCATGAAGGGTATATTACTTTCTTAGCAAAAGTACGCTCTAGACCTTTCAGAGACATGAATACTGGGTTACAGGATTGCTTCTACTCCTATCGAGCAGAATCACAAATTGTGTGCATAGGGTGGTAATCTGGTGAGTAAGGAGCAATATCAAAGATTAGTTAGTCGGCTTATATATCTATGTTATATGAGACCTGATATTACTATATCGTGAGTGTGGTGAGTAGATATATGCATGATCCCAGATAGCAGCATATGGAGGTAGTTCGCAAAATTCTCAGGTATATTAAAGGAAGCCCAGGAAAGGGATTATGGTTCAGAAGTTCTGGATATTTGAGAGTTGAAGGCTGCTATGATGCCGATTGGGTGGGTTGTATGGACGATCACAGGTCCACTACACTTACTTTGTTTTTGTTGGAGACAATCTTGTATCTTGGCACAGCAAGAAGCAAGATGTAGTGGCTAGGTCTACAGTTGAGGCCGAGTACAGGGCTATGGCAGTTAGCCTGTGCGAGATTATGTGGGTGAAGAGCTTGTTGGCTGAGATGTGTTTGTTTAGAGTAGACTCCTTACAACTTTGATATGACAAAAAATTAGCAATTGATATTGCAAATAATCTAGTTCAGCATGATCGCATCAAACATATGGAGATTGATCAGTTCTTCATCAAGGAGCAGCTGAATAGAAAAGTTTTTACTTTTAGCTATATGAAATCAGCGAAGCAGTTAGCTGATTATTTAACTAAAGGTTTAGGTCCTAGAGAGTTTGATAACTTTTGTAACAAGATAGGGATGATTGATATCTATCGCCCATCTTGAGGGAAAATATTGAGTTATGGGAGACTTATTTAGTCCCACAATGGATAGAAAATAAAGAGGAGGCTACCCTTATTTATATATGTTCCCCCTCTCTTGGAAGTAAATCAATCAATTATTTTCTTTTTACATCTACATTTTCTCTCAGAATGGAGCACTAGGAACCACTAATACAGAACGGACAGCTGGTGAGGTCTCGCCTTTCATCACCTTTTGTCGGATCTTCTCTTGCTCCATCGATGGAACAACCTCATCCAGTACGACAGTAATGCCCGCACCAGAACCATCACAGGTGATAAAGAAGATAGTGTTGCTGCCTGATGACATCAAACTTGAGGGGACGAGAAACTACCTAAGTTGGTCTAGGAGGGCACTGCTGAACCTTTGGACTAAGGGGCTTAAAAATTATGTGAAAGAAAAGTGCACTGAGCCAAAGTATAAGATGAGTGCTGAGTGGAGCACATGAAGTTACCTTAATTCTCTGGTGGTTTCTTGGCTGCTGACTTCTGTGTATCCATCCATAGCTGGGATGGTGGAGTTAATCTTTAGTGCAGCTGATGTCTGGACGACATTGGCTGGGATGTACTCTGGAGCTGGGAGTGTCATAATGATGATGGAAGTTGAGGAGAAGATTTGTGCTACCACACAGGGGGAGAAGGGAGTACCCAGTATGCAGCAGAGCTATGTCGCTTATGGGCGAACTTGGACTACTATGATTTGCTATCATTGTAAAATCTGGCAGATGTTCTCCTTGGAAAATAGTACCATGAGCGTAGGCGTGTGGCTCATTTTCTCAAGGGTCTAAACTCACAGTTTGAGGCTAGGAGGGCAGCAATGTATCATCTTCCATCTTTTTTGTCCCTGGATGAGGCTGTTGCATTGATGGAGTAAGAGAATATCTGACATAAGGTGATAAAAGGTGAGACCTCTCCAGCAGTCTGTTCTGCATTGGTGGTGCCTAGTGCTCCCAGCAGCGATGACAGGGAGTGCTACAATTATGGGAAGAAAGGGTACCTCAGCTACAACTTCCCTTAATCCCGCGATTTTAGTCGTGACTAAGGAGGCAGAGGACAGAGAGGTGGACATGCAGGTCAATGAGGCAGGGGACGTGAAGGCGGGAGAGTTGCTTACCTAGCTGTGATGGAGGCGACCACTACCAAAATGATTGGAGCTGAGATGATAGAGCTGGAGGAACTACGTTATTTCAGCTTCAGGTTGAGAGTTCTAAGGGCAAGGGACTGGCCATTCAGGATCTGGATAAAACTACCTACCTTGGTAACTTTAATGGTTATGCTGCTCATATGGAAAAGGTATTCCGGTTCAGGAACTTGCATCCACTAAATCTCATACTGGTTGGATCATAGATTCAGGTGCATCTAGGCATATCACAGGTGCATCTAGTGAGTTTGCATTATATTATCCGAGCAAGCATATGCATCCCAAGACAGTTCAGACTGCTGATGGAACATCCCAACCCATCAGGGGTACTGGCGCTGTCCATTGTACTTTATCTATTATCCTGTCATCTGTATTATATATTCTTTCATTTTTAGTCAACTTACTTTCTGTTATCTCTCTTATTGATCAATTGAATTATACTGTTCTTTTTTATTGGGATATGTGTTCTTTCCAGGAGAAGGCCACGGGGAAGAGGCTTGGGACTGGCATCAGGCGTGATAGTCTTTGGTACCTGGATAGGGAGGCTATAATGCTTGCTACTACTACTAGTGGAGGTCTAGAGACAAGCAATGCTCCAACATTGCAGATTGGGGCATTTATCTTTTGATAGTTTGAATAAGTTAAACCTGAGATAATGAATAAATTAGACAAAAAAGATTATTTTGTAATGCTTGTGAACTTGAAAAGCATACACGTTCTACATATAAAATGATTGGTCTTCAAAGTTTTGAGCCATTTACAATTGTTTATTTTGATGTTTGGGGACTGTATCCTGCTACTTCTATCAGTAGATTTTGATTGTTTGTTATCTTCATTGGTTTCTACTCAAGTATGACCTGGATCTACATGATAAAGCAAAAATCTGAGGTGTATCATATTTTTAAGATTTCTCTGCATATGTGAAGACCCAGTTTGGAGTATATGTAAAGATTCTTTGAATAGATAATAGGACCAAGTACACCAACAAGGAGTTTGCTAATTTCATCTCTAGTCAGGGAATTCTTCATCAAACCACTTTCTTAGACACTCCTTCTCAGAATAGGGTGGCTGAACATAAGAACAAGCATCTACTAGAAGTGGCATGTTCTTTCATTCTGACAATGAATGTGCCAAAATTCTTATCGAATGAGGCTGTTATGACAACAGCTTATCTAATTAACATGATGCCATCAAGAGTATTAGGGTTGAAGATACCATGTGAGTCTCTTGGGATCTAATATTTTTATTTTTCCTTCCAGAGTGTTTGGCTGTACATATTTTGTGCGAGATCATAGAATGATGGTGAGCAAGCTGGATCCACAAGCAGTTAAATATATCTTTGCGGGCTACTCACCAAGTCAAAAATGATACAAATGTTGGTGTTCCACTGAAAGAAGGTTGTTTGTCAGTATGGATGTGACCTTCCGAAAGTTTGAACCATTTTATGGGAAGAAGACGGAGTTAAGTTCCTTATTCGAGGATGGCTCTACTGATGCTAGTAGAGAGGAAAAGAATGAGAGTGGCATCATAGTTGGTATGGTTCCATGTCCTTTTGAGTCTCCGAGGAGTGATAGTGTCTCAAGGATAGACGACAGTCAAGGGGAGCTGAGAGTATAGAGGGAGCATGAGCAGCAACAACATGAGCATCATGAGCAGCAGGAACAGGAGCAACAGGAGCAACAGGAGCTTCCTGCTGATATCCCTATGCTAGTACCCATAAATGCTGATGTTCCAAGTCCCTCTTCTCCAGGACCTTCTTCGGCCCTTCCATCTGAGTCACTTGGTAACAATTCTTCCCCTGATACTTCTAATCCTTATGTCTTGCTTCGTAGAACTTCTAGAGTCAATACTGGAAAATCTCCAGCTAAGTTTGACAGTTGGGATACTGATATTGCACATTATATTTCATATGCATCCACTCCACCCGCATATAAGTCCTTTCTTGTATTATTAGATTTAGTGATTGTACTTAACAACTGATAAGTAGCTAAGTAAGATCCTAGGTGGATGAGTGCCATGCATGAGAAACTTTAGGCCTTGAAGAAGAATGACACATGGGAGCTGGTACCACTGCTAGTTGGCAAGCGTATTATTGGATATAAATGGGTTTATATTATTAAGCAGACTCCAGAGGGAAAGATTGACAGGTACAAGGCTAAATTGGTTGCTAAAGGCTATATCCAAACTTAAGGTATCGACTATGACGAGACCTATGCTCCAGTAGCAAAGATGAGCACTGTACGAGTGTTGGTGTCATGTGTTGCCAACTTAAATTGGCAACTACATCAACTAGATGTCAAGAACGCATTTTTGCATGGGGATCTCTAGGAGGAGGTGTATATGGATATTCCACCAGGCTTTGCTAATTTACAAGCAACGGGGAAGGTATACAAATTGAAAAAGTCTTTGTATGGGCTAAAGCAGTCTCCGAGAGCATGGTTTGATAGATTCAGGCTAGCAGTCTGTGGTATAGGGTATAGGCAGTGCAATGGAGATCATACTGTATTTTACAGATACTCCAAGACATGTATCACTGTTCTTGAAGTCTATGTTGATGATATTGTAATTACTGGAGACGATAGTAAGGAGATCCTACGGCTGAAGAAAATGCTTGGAGAGAAATTTGAAGTTAAGGATCTAGGACAGTTGAAGTACTTTCTCAGAATTGAAATTTTAAGATCACGAAAGAGTATAGTACTTTCTCAGCGAAAGTATGCTCTGTACCTTCTTTCAGAGACAGGAATGCTGGGTTGCATGGTTGCTTCTACTCCTATCGAGCAGAATCACCAGTTGTGTGCTGAGGGTAGTGATCTGGTGAGTAAGGGACAATATCAAAGATTAGTTAGTCGGCTCATATATCTATGTCACACGAGACCTAATATTACTTATGACGTGAGTATGGTGAGTATATATATGCAAGATCCCAAAGAGCAGTATATGGAGGCAGTTAGCAAAATTCTCAGGCATATTAAAGGAAGCCTAGAAAAGGGGTTATGGTTCAGAATTTTTGAACATCTGAGAGTTGAAGGCTACTGTGATGCCGATTGGACGGATTGTATAGACGATCGCAGGTCCACTACTGGTTACTTTATTTTTGTTGGAGGCAATCTTGTATCTTGGCACAACAAGAAGCAAGATGTAGTGGCTAGGTCTACAGCTGAGGCCGAGTACAGGGCTATGGCAGTTAGGCTGTATTAGATGATGTGGGTGAAGAGCTTGTTGGCTGCGATACGTTTGTTTATATGAGTCTCCCTACAAATTTTGTGTGACAATAAATCATCAACTGATATTACAAACAATCCAGTTTAACATGATTGCACCAAATATGAGAAGATTGATCGATTCTTTATCAAGGATCAGCTGAATAAAAAAGTTTTGACTTTGACCTATGCGAAATTAGTAGAGCAGTTAGCTGATTGTTTAACTAAAGGTATAGGTCATAGAGAGTTTGATACCTTTTGCAATAAGATGGGGATGATTGATATCTATCGCCCATCTTGAGGGGGGGTGTTGAGTTATGGGGGACTTATTTAGTTCTGTTCACCATTAAATTCGAAGGTTCTAAAAGAGCTTGATTGAATCAAAAAATAAAAGAAAGTATAAAGAGATCTTGGACGAACAATTTAAGTACAATATTTTTTGATCTGGGGTGTGGCGATGGACAATGAGTGCTATGACATCTCCTTTACTCCGTGGATGATCCGATGTAGGGTGAGAAAGCTTATGTTCTCTCTTTGCTCGTCTCAGTATGCTCTCTCTCTCTCTCTGAAGTTGAAGAAAAAAGCCATCCCTAAGAATGTTCAAGTTGCTCCTATTTATAGCCATCATATTGATGGGCTTTGGGTACCTCATATGCCTCTATTTGGTGGCCACATAAGGCTCCTTCAACAGGATGCAGTTACAATTGTTACCGTATGCCATGGGCCAATTTCTATGTGGTCTTGGTTGAGATATATTATTAAAGAGATCTCGGGGTTATTACCAACCCGTTGTGTGCGAGACTTGGTTAGCTGGACACGTAGTCAGTACCAACTGTGCGAAGATCTCTGCGGCTGTAACGAAAAGATCTTGTAAGCTGAAGACCGCATATCATCTTGGCCGCATAATGGTGAGGCCGCATGGGTCTTGTAGCTTCATACGTGCTCTCATTTGGGCCTTGGTCGAATGGACACTCTGGCCGCATAATGACGAGGATGCATGGGTCTTATAGCCGCATACGTGATCTCATTTGGCCTTGGTCGGATGGACACTCTGGCTGCATTTTAGTGAGGCTGCATATGGCATAACTGCATACCAGGGAACATATGACATGTCACGTTTGTCGAAGCAATTAATGCACTGATATGACTTGTTGTCTTTTCCTGAGTCGTCGTCTTTACGAGTCTTAAAGTGTCTCAGAGTGATTAGTGATGTATCAGAACTTCTGACAGACATCAAAATATGTGTCAAGAGTTTTTTATGCGACCCTCCTGCTCTGTGGCTGTTCAAACCGCATATAGTATACTATTCGACTTTTTAGCGATTTGGTTGATCAGGCCACATGTAGATTTTCTGTGGCTTGACAGTTTAGGCCGCATGTGGCTTCTCTGTGGCTTGATTGTTCAGGCCGCCTGTGGCTTCTTTGCGGCTTGTTGAGGGGGCATGAGCTTTATGCGGCCTGTATAATTGTTTCATGCTTCTACAAGACTTCCTTCAAAGTTTTCAAAATGATAAGTTTGGAATACTTTGAAAGAATTATGGATGAGTGCTATTGGCCGCATATGCAGGGCATACCGCATAGTCTCGTTGTCGCATAGTTGTCTCTGACATGTTGTCCGATTATTAAATAAGAATATTTACTTTTATCTTTGCGCGATTCTCTTGGGATTCTCCATCGTTAGTGGATAAAGTGGCTCAACTAACGAAAAGTCACTGTCAACCGTTGCCACTGCATTGATCGACACGGATTGCGGATCAGGATTTGAATAGCCGTCATCGTCATCCGTTGCCGCATAGCCCACCTATATATAGGGGGGAGAGAGAAGAGAGAATTTTTATCTCCAAACTCTATTTTCTATTTTCTCTTCCTTGCTATTGCCATATCTCCCGAGGTTGCCTCCTCCGCCATCGCCGCTGCCAAGAGGGCCCCCAAGGGCAAAAAAATGGCCAAGAGTAAGGGAAATGGTTGTTCTGCTGCGGCGGATCCTCCGTCATTCCCTGCGACGTTCAGTCGCCTCTTGAGGGTAGATTCTGTGAAGGAGATGAACACTCAGAGATACGTGTGCACCATTGGACGCATGGATACATCTATGCGCCAACTACTCACTGCCGTAGAGGTAACCCAGCCGCATAGACGAGTTCTGCTGCATGGCTGACTCGGCCGCATGGGTTCCTATGCCGCATAACTGACTCGGTCGCCTGGGTGCCTATGCCATATGGACGAGTTCTGCCGCATGTCCGACTCGGCTGCATGGGTGCCTGGGCCGCATATGTATATCATTATAGAATATTTCTGACCAAGCTCTTTTATGGTTTTTGTAGTGACTTTGCCTACTATACCGTCTGACGAACTGGTCCTTGGGCATAACGTGCTACCCTTGAACATGAATCTGAAGGACCTGGTTGGAGCCATCAGAAAGCTGCTTGAAAAATATCTCTCGCCTAAATGCCAACATATGATCGTCTAGCAAATGTCTGCTTTTCTGTTAAGTCAGATGAACGCAGAGGAGATCCCTTCTAAGGATGTGAAGCATTTCTTTAAGAAGTCATACTTCCTCTTCGGGGATGCACTGGAGTCTTCTCAGGTGGGGCTGATCATGGAGAACTGGACTTTCACCTTCCGTGGAACGGAGATGACATTTCCTTCATTCGGCCGTCACTTGGCTTTGTCGGACCTAAAGGTGATGATAGGTCCGCGGTATATGGACTGGGACTTGACCCCCGAGCCGAGGGGGGCTCCTCTAGGTAATATTTGATGCGGGACCGGACATAGTAAGGGAGAATTTTATAGCACAAATGAGTCACCCACCTATTCCTTGCTTGGACTGAAATCCAGCCTCATCAGCAGTGAACTGAGACTGAACCTAAGTATATATGCATTAGGCACCTTTCTCCATTAGGTTGCCAAGAAGGGCTCATATCCCATGGGATAGTTGCGGTTCTCAGCTGGGCACACTATAGTGTCTCCTGGTGTCGCCTGACTCTTTGGATCCTGAGGAAGTTTGAGCGGGAGCTCAAGGACGCCAACTTATTCTTTGCTGTAAGGGGTACATGTTATGGACTGGAGATAAACTAGCCCCTATTCATCATCCTGATAGAATTATATAACTGTCATATGGGGACCTTCTTCATGCTCGGCGGCAAGATGGGTCTGGCTTTACACGAGATGCATGCTATCTCGAAACTTCCTTGGGGTGAGGAGCCCTACGAAGAATATACCCCGAGTAATAAAAGACTCAGAGAGTTAGAGGTGGAGAACCCGGTGATCCTAGCAGTGTACCAGGAATAGCTGTGCCATCATGCATTTGTCAGCGGCTGTCAAAAAAGAAAAAATCCTCTGAGGGGTCTTCTCCCCATATCACCGCTTGGACTCGCTATCTTTTTTTTGATTTGAAAGATTCTAGCAGAGTTCACGTCCGAATGCCGCAAACTGAACAGGAGGTGGTCGACCTAATTTAGGCACATCGGGAGCTGGCTAACGTCGAGGCAAAGGAAGTCGAGGGTTCCACGGATAAAGAAGACGAACCCACGGACGAGCTGGGTAACCTTGATGAAGAACTCTGTTGATTTTACATGGATATGCACAAGTTATCCGCCAAAGCCGTGCTGGCGGGATATCAAGTGCTTTGGTTGAGCAACTGCGTCATCCCGGGCGGATCCGGGACCATAGATAGGATCAGTCGCCCTCTCATCCTTCTTGCCATGAAGTTGGATTTCAGCCATAAGCTGGCCCTTCTACCGGCTATGGTATGCTGCATCCACCGGGGGCTCCGCAACTTAACTCAGAAGTTCAAGGAATATGCGGGCAAGGGGCATTTAAATTGGATCGAGCTCCCTTATCATTACTTGATAGGTTGGCTCCTCCTGCATCACGGGTCCCTGATGAGCCTTGGGACTAACGAGGATATGGTGGCGGCTGACATTATAATCCACAAATATCGGAGGATAAAGTGGTGATCCGACACAGTCCCCGCCGGTAGGAGAGAGCTCTCCTTTATGAATAGCTGGAGTTTATTTACGTCCAAGACAGAGTTCAGGGACGAAGAGAGAGACGTTGCCCATCAAGATACCGGAGGAGCACCTCGGAACCTGTATGAGAGGCTTTTTTGTTGGCTCCAAACCATTCGTCCCTCTCACTTGGTATACCAGAACCGAGGTAAGATTTTTGAAGAACCTTATTTGCCAAGCCAATTTGCTCGCTAGTTTGGTTATACTCAGCTCTTGTTGGGTCACCCGAGTGCTTCCCTCAGGTACAGTAAAAGTTTGCTTAATGGGGTCTGAGCATGGAGCTATTATAGCGTCGCTGGCACTCGATCCCGGTTTTAGTTGCCAAGGGCCGGGCTAGTGCCAAGGATGTTGTATACAACGACGAAGTACTATTACACGGCCAATGCCCTATCGGCTAATTTTGTCTCGGAGAGGAGTTATATCGAGGGGACCATGCTGATGCCTCCCGAGGCAAAGGACCACAGAATGCCCAAGAAGGGTAAGGGGGTTGTTAGGCCCCTGCTTGTAGAGTTGGATACGTCAACTGGTGAAGGGGAGACGACGTCTCCTTCTGAAGATCCTATGTCTATTAAGTGGAAGTCAAAGGTCGAGACACATCATGCTCGCTATTTCAAGAAGGCGAGGACTGATGTGGTCCCGGAGATGAGACCCATGGCGAAGATTAAGCCCCTTACGAAGGGGACTGCATGCGGAGAGGTAGGACCCCTTATACTAATGGTTCCTGAATCAGGGTCTGACTTAGATGCTATGGCGGTATCCGTAAATCCTCTTAGTTTGATTCTTTCTGGTCCTCTTTATAAATATTTCTCTTCTGGTCTGTTTGAATTGCAGACATAGGAGAAATAGACCGTCCCCGACGGGCAGCCCCTTTAGTAATTTCTTACGCTTAACCAAAAGAGGAAACCCCTTCGGAGTCCGATGTGGGTGCCTCAAAACCAGCACCTGAAGCTTCGGGAACTCGGGGCTTGGATTCAGCTTTAGCAGAGCAGCCTTATACCCCTTTGGAGCATATATCCGTGAAAGACATGTAAGCTATAGAGGAGGCTACGATAATACAGGATGAGCCATGACCTATGCCACCTCCCTCTGGTACGTTATTTTATAATTTCATAAGAGATCAGATTCTCTGGCTTCAGCTTCACATTCTCCGGATGAAGTTAATTGTTGGTTGTTCTAGTCCTATAGGCCCTGCCTCTCCCCTGAAGACTGTGGATGTAGCCGCGGAGGAAGGCATCACGGAAGAAGAGATTAGTGAGCTCGTTAGGGGGAGGTCTGAGTCCCTTCTTTACTTTTCTGGTGGCGAGGGGAACCCTGTGAAGTCTTTGGTGGGTTCCTCTAGTACGGAGGTGCTTCCCCCACATGTTGTTGCTGGGCACTCTGCTGTCGAAGCCCCTTTTGATGGTAGGGTTCTGAGCCGTCCCGAGGAAGCTATCTTTGATGTTTCTTGCACTGCAATCGCAGATTCATTCACCGAAGCTACTGCAACGTAGTTCGGGGTTGATACACAAGTGGGTATCGAAGCAATGGGGCACCTTGGTACTCCCGCCGCAAGTCGCACTACCATCGAACTTTCTCTTGCTTAGATATCGGTTGTCCGAGCTTTCTATGTGGCTTTAAAGGATTGGAACATGAGCCATACCACTGGTCGCTTCTTCACTACTACTTCACCTTCTATGTCATCAAGCATTATCGCGCGGCCTGTTGCGCCTGTAGTTGCTTATTTCCTTCTTTATCCACTTTTGACTCCGCCAACGCTGGGGGAGATTGATAAAAATGTCAAGATCTTCCTTGGAAGCTTCTATATATTTCTGAGGCAGGGGTTCAAAGCATATTGGAGAGGAATAGGTACTTCGACTGGGCGAAATACTTTGCCGGGTGCCAGGCTAATTCCCTGAGGAGCATCCCTAGTTTAGAGCAGACGACGGACCTCTTGGACCAGAAAGGGGTAGAAGTGGAGCAATGCCTGACAGAGTTGCGGCAGCACCATCAGGTAGACATAGGGATATTAATATCTCGCGAGTATAACGGTTTTCGATGAGGCTGGAGGTAGGGAAGGCCCTCTTTGCTTCGTCTAAGAAAGGCTTAAAGCATGACCTCCGAAAGTTGCAAGAGGAGCGTGATCGGCTGAATGACCTTAGGGAGGACTGTCTCACCAGGAAGAATGATCTGACCAAAGAGATCCGACAACTCTAGGTCAAGCGTGATATGCTGGGGAGAAAACTCTGAGATATGCTAGGGAGCAAACTCTAAGAGGCCCAGCAGGAAGAGAAGGCCATCTGCACCGAGACAAGCTGAGTAGCAAAGAACACGGCTGGTGTTAAAGTCATGATGCAAAATCTAGATGTACGATATGAGTCCTATGTTCGCTACGAGGATCCTGAGGTCATGGCGAGAGAGATGGAGCGCCGGGCTACAGATCGCCGAGATGGCCATATCTCCTGTCTCCTTGGGTGGCTAATAGAGTTGTACTCTGACCCGGAGCAACAGTCATTTGTGTTTCCATTTCGGAGACTATCTTTTACCTTTATTTTATAGTTGGTTTTGATTTTGTGGCTGGGGCATAGATAGTCCCTCAAGTGTAGTTTGCTATTTCATTTTAGCAAAATAAAAGTTTTTCTTTTTGTTATGACTTATTTGCGTGAACTTTGGATATCGTACTAGAGATAATATGGACATAGTACAACACCATAGTTGTTGAGAACATCCCACTGGGGGATATTTAGTGGACTTATAATTTTTTGCGCACTAGGGTGCAAGTTATAAGTTCGAAAATAATCCTTATCAGAGGTAATATGGACGTGATAGGTTTTGTGGACCCATTACTTTTTGCGTATGTTAGTGCAACTAATAAGTTTGAGACAAGCCCTGCCAGAGGTGATATGGACATGGTAGTTTTTGTGGACCCATTACTTTTTGCGCATGTTAGTACAAGTAATAGGTTTGAGACAAGCTCTGCCAAAAGTAATATGGACGTGGCAGTTTTTGTGAACTTAATATCGCTGGTTTACCTTGGTGAGTACGGGTGATAAGTGGGGATGACAACCGATATCAGAGATAATATTGACGTGATAATCGATAGCCAAAACCTGGGAGGTTTGCTCAAAGGTAATATAAAAATGGCAAGCTCAGTTGGGGAGAAGTGTTATGACAGTAGTTTAGAGGTAATATGGACGTGAACCAATATCTAGGATACTCACTGAGGAGTAGTTTATTAAGTATGGCCTATCCAAAAATGAAGATAGACCTGATGATTACTCCGCTGGGGAGATTGGTGGGACGATAGCTCAGAGGCAATATGAACATGGCTAGCGTCTAACGAGATTTATTTTTGAGTGGTCACTGCAGGAGTGTGCAAATGGACCTGAGGATTGCTCCATTGGAAAGACTTTGAGGATCCATCATCCGTCGCATATCCAGGACTCCTGGATTCTGATGATAGATTTTACAGGAATTTGTAAAGATGGAGAAAATATTGCCCATAGGCACTTGTTGGGTATAAGAACCAAGAGTGTAGAGATATACATCTGGGTTGTCCCGCTGGGGATACGAGGAGTACAAGTCTAACTCAGACATAATAATTTTTTAGGAACTTGTCGTTGATAGGCATCATAAGCAAGTCGACATTGGATTTCACTAGCCGGTAGGCACCGTTGGAGAATACAGACTCCACGATGAACGGGCCTTCCCATTTAGGCTAGAATTTGTCGGTCGTCTTGTGGGTCATGGCCATCGATCTTCTCACGGTCAAGAAAAGGTCTCCTACTTGGAAAGTTTTCTCCTTGACCCGTATGTTGAAGGCTCCTGAGAGACGCGCTTGGTATAGCTCAATGCACTGCTGAGCTAAAAGATGTTTCTCGTCGAGTGCTTCTAACTCTTGTAGCCGTCGACATAGATTATCATCGACGGTTAATTGGTTGGAGAGGGCTACTCGTAGTGAATGGATTTGGATCTCGAAAGGAAGGACCACTTCGCTTTCGTATACTAGAGAGAAATACGTGTTGCCAGTAGCTGTCCATACCATTGTACGGTAGGCCCCGAGACTTTCACTTAGCTTCTCGTTCCAGTCGCGCCTATTGGAAGAGACAAACTTTTTGAGTAGCTTTATGATGGTCTTGTTGAAGGCTTCTGCCAGACCATTTGCTGCCGGGTTATAGACGGTTGATGCTATATTTTGAATCCGATTTTTGTCGTAAAATCGGTAGAATGCATGACTTGCGAATTATGGACTATTGTCGTAGACGATCCTTCATGGCAACCTGAAGTGGTATATGACGTGATGCTTGACGAAGCTAATCACGTTCGATGTTTTTACTTCAGCGAGTGGAATAACTTACGCTCATTTAGAGAAGTAATCGGTTATAACCAGGATGAATCGATTCACTTTAGAAGAAGGTGGACTGATTGGTTTGATAATGTCCATCCCCCATGTTTCAAACGGCCAATATGCGACCGTTGGATGCAGGAATTCTGAGGGCTGGTGGATGAAGTTTGCGTAGATTTGGCATGTTTGGCATTTTCTTGCATACTCAATGGCCTCTACTACCATCGTCGGCTAGTAATGATCCATTCTTCGAAGATGGTCCGGTAGATTTAGGTGGGGTTGGTATGCACTATAGATGCTATCATGAGCTTTACGGAGGGCCTTCTTCACTTCTATATTCGATAGGCATCATACCAGAAGGCCATCGTAGGACCGACGATACAACATTTTGGTAGCTGTATCATAATAGAAACGGAGGGAATATATTCTGATCGATGTGGCTTCCTTTGGGTTCTCGGGGAGGATTCCATAGACCGCATAGTCAATGAATGGAAGCCTCTAGTCCTGGACGTATGTGTGTACTTCTGCCGCGTAGCTCAGACTCAAGCATAGGTTATTCCTTGGGTCGACCATCTCTCGACCGATCACTGTGATTAGCAGATGGGTATTGTCTGGAATTGTCAAGGAGGCAGTGAGACCAGCCAGGGCATCAGCCTCGACGTTCTGCAGCCGAGGGACATGCTCAATGAAGAATCCCTGGAAGGTTGAGATGATGCCAAGCGCAGCTTGGTGGTAAGGAATTAGGTCTTCCTGCCAGACTTCGTACTCACCTCGGACCTGACTGACTATTAATTTGGAGTCTTCGTAGGCCTCCAGATACTCCACTCCTACTTGTTTGGCGAGTTGGAGCCCAATGACCAAGGCATTGTACTCTACCACATTGTTGGAGCACAGATTTGTGAGAGAGTAGGTTCGGTTGATGACCAGACCATATAAAAATATTAGCACTATCCCGACCCTCATAATAATATCACCCTTGGTCCCTGTTCTTAAAGCACCGTCGAAGAACATTCGCCAAACAGCCTCGCATGAAGTTATATTTGAGTCCGCCACTTCGTTTCGAATCTCGTCGTAGAGTTTCAAAATTTCTGGCGTCGGATGTGCTGCCAGGAAGTCATCCAGTGCTTGACCCTTGACGAATTTCTGTGGGACAAACACCATGTCTTATGGAGACAATAGTATCGCCCAGGTAGCTAGGCGGCAACTGAGCGCCCCAGGTTTGGTCATAAGAACTCTAAGAGGATTGACTCACGAGATCACATGAATGGTCTGTCCAGTCATGTAATGCCGAGTCTTCTGGACAACAAATATTAGAGCAAGACAATCCTTCTCGACATGGGTGTACCTATGCTCTATATAAACCATCATCCGACTGAGATAATTGATGGCCTACTCATGGCCTGCATCACTATTCTGGACTAATAGAGTACCGAGGGAGTGATTCATCGTGCGTATATAAAGCAGAAAAGGCTTCCCTAAGATCGGGGCTACCGGCACTAGAGGGTTTGATAGGTATCCCTTGATGTCGTCGAACGCACGTTGGCATTCTTCAGTCCAGAAAAAGGAGACACCTTTCTTCATGAGTTGGGTGAATGGCCGATAACGCCCAGAGTGGTTTGATATGAACCTCCTGATTTATGCCAGCCTCCCGTGAAGGCGTGGAGCTCCCAACGTTTCCTTGGCGGGTTTATCTCAAGGATTTCTTTTATTTTGTCGGGGTCTATGTGAATACCCTGAGAAGTGATGATAAAGCCCAAAAAAAAATTCGTTGGAGACTCCCAGGAAGATTTGGTAGGGTTCATCTTGAGATGGTGCGTACGCATGAGGTCGAACACAGTCTTCAAGTACCTGAGGTGATCACCTTTGGAGTAACTTTTGACGGTGATGTCATCGACTTAACACTTGACTGTCTTGCATAGATGCTTATGAAAGATGGTTCTCATAGCTCGCTGGTATGTAGCACCTGCGTTCTTCAGATCGAAGGGCATGGCTGTGTAGCAGTATACTTCTATCGATGTTCGGAATGATGTATGCTTTTGATCGTCAGGGGATATCTTGATCTGATTGTAGCCTGAGAATTCGTCCATGAAGGACATGCGCTCGAAGCCGCAAGTATTGTCGATCATTATGTCTGTGATCGAAATAGGGAATTCATCTTTGGAGCAGGCTGCATTTAGATCACGGAAGTCAATACAGATTCGGATCTTCCCATTATTTTTGATGAAGGACACGATGTTGGCTACCCAGTTTAGATATTGTTCTTAACGGACGAAGCCACTAGTTATCAGTTTGTTGACTTTGGCTTCGATGATGTTCATTATATCTGGCCAGAACCGTCATTGCTGCGGTTTGATAGGCTTAGGGTTCGACAAGATTTTGAGCTTGTGGACTACAATTTGGGGGTCCAGTCCTGGCATATCATCGTAGCTCTAGGCAAAGACATGAATGTATTCCCTGATGAGCTGTAGCAGGGATTCTCGATCCTCACAGGTCAGACTTTTGCTGATGAAGATAGGTTTGGGGGAGGATTCGTCGCCCAGATTGACTTGTATGACTTCGTCCTCGGTAGGAGGTTCTCGTTGTTTGAACTACATCTCCCATTGTTTAGCTAAGCATTGGGCCCAAGGTTCTACTTTAAAGAGTTACGATAGATTTTTGTCATCTTCCTCTGGGTCAACTAACACCATATTGGCAGATAATATTTTCTTGAGCATCTCTCCGATACTGATATCGGAGTCCCAAGAGAAAGATTATGAAGAGTGAGAGTGCACCTCGTCTCCTTAATCTGAACCCTCGGGGGTTGTGGAAGGCGTTATATATACTAAGCCATGCTTGATCTTATGGTAGGCCTACAGGAGCAGATAGACGCAGAGGAAGCCTTCGGCCTTTGTCGTAGTTTAAGCCCTTAGTGGACTTTAGATTGTACCCCATCTTCTAGATAATGTGCTTGGCTTGAGAGCTATACCGGTAGAGCAATATTTTGTCGGTATCAGGCTCGAGATATAGTTTCTTAGGGATGAAGGATCGAGGGCATTCTACTCTGTCGAAGATGATGAGTCTATTTTCCCTCTTCCTAGCTACGACAAGGAAGTGAGAGTTTTGGCTGGGGAAAATTCGATTTACAGCATGGGTGGTGGTCACCCTATGGCTGCAAATGCAGGCCCAGACCGTGCTCCCTAGAGTACAGTGTGCTTATGTATGCAACGTCAGAGTAGTTCAAAGATATCCCTTTATTCATAAAGTAAGGTATCTTTTCTCCAGAAATGACATCATCGAGAGAAGGGACATCTGCGTGAGCAGCTACATACTCCCCTAGCTTCTTCTTTCCATGATCTACCCCCACTATGAGAGGCGACTTCGGAGGTTTTCTGCACAGCTTTACTACTAGAGGTTCAGACGCGGTAAGAGGTAACGGAGCATCCTTCGGTGGTCAACTCAGCCTATGAAGGTGAACGACCAACAGTTCGGGTATAGTGGATGGTGCCGAATCTTCTTTTGGCGATCGACTTGGACTATGAAGGCGAACGACCAGAGGTTTGGGCATGGTAGATGTCGTCGAATGTTTATTTGGTGATCGGCTTGTCCTATGAAGATGAACAACCAAAGGGCCGGGTGCCTTCCTACGCAGTTTTACGATGATGTGAGAGGTTGTGTCAGAAGCGCATGTCTTTATATGTAATCTCAAGGGTTCATCTGGTGTTGTCCCAGCCTCTGCCTCATCGTCAGCATTATTGCCACCTTTATCTTGGTGGACTTGCTTATACAAGATTGCATCAGAGTAATAGGCCTCGATCCCTTTGAAAGGATCGACATCTTTGAACTCCGTATTGACCATGCCATGATTGTCCATGTACTTTAGACATTGATGTATGGTTGATGGCATGATCATGTATTCGTGTATCCATAGCCGTCCCAGCAGGACATTGTAGGATATATCCACATCTATGACGTAGCAAGTGACCTCAGTTTTCAAGTCACCAATTTAATATTTCAGGCAGATCTTTCCTAGAGGGTAGCTCCTTCCTGCGTTGAAGCTAGTGATCGAAGTATTAGTGGCTGACAGGCGATGCATCAGAATGCTTGAGGTCTGAAGCAGACTCCGTGGGATGATGTTGATTGATGAACCGGGATTAATGTGCATCCTGTCCACCTTGATGGCACCAATGTACCCTGTGTAATACAGGAGATGATAATGCCAGTTATTTTTTAGCAATATGTCCTGTTGCAAAAATGTGATGTTGGACACCACTTCCGTCATATTGTTACAGTGGGGGCATACTGTAGGATCCTCTACTGACGGTTTGACTTATGCCAGGTAGGCATCAATATTTTATAATGCGTCACTCAGAGCATTCCAGGTGTCTTTGGAGAGTCGGAGAAGCTCAAATAGTGACAAATTTGTCAGGATATTGGCGAGTTGAGCCAAGACGTCAAAGTTGTAGGGCTTTCCCAGTCCCTGAGCCTTTTCTTTATGCAATGGCTTATCGAAGCGACCCTCTTTTTGTTTGGACTTGTCCGCTGGTGGGGGTTGAGATAAACCCGGATCAGACAAGACAAGTATAGTAGTTGGATGTGCATTGACCTTGGGAGCCTCGTAATCTCGCTGGTAGGTAAGGCCCGACCTGGTTTCCCCAGCCCAGGCTTCCTCAGTGGTAGGAGAAATCATGTGGCAGTACTTGGTTTTTCTTGCTTTAGACTTGACGATGGAAGGTGATGCTTGCTGCATCAAGTCTGGGACAAGATCCGGATGGACCCACATAATCTCGTACGGAGGTATAGTCAGAGGTATCAGCCCGACTTCTTGGTCGCGAGCTGGTGGAAGATTGACTACCTTTATTTTTGCCCTTGGGATTGGAATGACTCTATCCTGGGCTTTCATCGCGGGGAAGTTACCGAACTGGAGGGACACCATGTTGGTGGCAACTGTCTTATCGTCGAAGTCTAAGGTAAGGGGCTTGGTGTCAAGCAGGCACTGGATGTACCACTTGAAGGTGTAGGAGCCCTTCGTCTCATGATGGACCTAGCGATGGTAGTGGCAATATTTTAGGTTGTTTATCTCGGCTGCCTATATAGGGCTCTTGATGTCAGGGAGCCGAAGCTTACCACCCTTCATCAATACGTCGAAGATGGGCATGATGTCATCATCTTCGAAGGAGTAAGTCTCCTAGGGCTTTGGAATCTCAGCCGACTTTTGCTCGGGCTTCTTGGTTAAGTTGGCCACCAGGGCCTGCTTCCCTTTTCCCTCACGGCTGTTATTGCCGCTATTGTTATTGTTGATAAGTTTTCCTCTTTCATCGGCGACATGGATCTGTATTCCCAGGAGCCAGGCGTCCTTGACCTTCTTTTCAGTGCCAACAATGTTGATGATGAATAATATCCAGCCTTTGAATTGACTGCCATCCATCCAGAGGCTGACTACCGGAAGTAAGTTCCTGCGGCACATGTCCATGAGTATGGACTCAGGATTTTCTAGAGGCAACCTTAGTGCTGCTTGGCGGAAACACTCGATATAATTTTGGGCGAGTTCCCTTTTCCCTTGGGTGACATCCATCAGGGAAGACATCGTCATATTGCTTCCTTCGTCATAGAATCTTTTGAGGAAAATACTCTTGAAGTAGTCAAACAACTAGATACAGTTGTCTTATAGGCTATAAAACCAGTTGAATGTAACCCCGTACAATGCCCCCACAAAGAGCTTGGTGAGGAGTGCGTCACTATGAGGTAGGTGCCCCATTGTAGTCTCGAAATAGCTCATGTATTGAGAGGGAGAATCTTTCCGTCGAATGGGTTCAGGTTGAAGGGCTTGTACTTTGGTGGGTACGAAACATCCATCCAATCGTGGGGGTACGGTTGTCGTATTCCAAGCTTGTGCAGGGAATCCCGACTGTCTATAGAATCTAGGCGAGCCTGGAGTTCCCAAATTTCCCTTATTGCTTCTTTGGCTTCATCTTCCGCTGAAGGGGCAGATAAACCAGGTAGAGGGTGATTCCCGACTATGGGCAGAGCTGTTGCATCAGAGTCCGCATTGGCCCCAGGTTCTAAGCTTGCTTGTCTAGAATCCCTCGCTGGTTTAGAAGCCATGTTGGCTTTAATCTCCAGCATTGCCTGGGTCAGGGCTTGGATTGATTCGCTCATGGTCTGTATCATGGCCTCGAGGACCTTAAGACGCTGCCGATCACTAGGGACTTCATGCTCGTCTCCTGCCATATATATCGTTCTTATATGAGGAGAGATGGGCAGGAAAGTAGACATAGCACTTTTTGCTTCAGACTCTTGCAACGAATAGTCGTCAGGGAAGGTTGGCAGTTTCGTGCCCTGGTCGGACTCAGAGGGAGTACTATCCCCAATGTAAGAGCCGGCGTCTTATTTTTGAGGGTGGTACCCCCAGGGATTTTAGCCTCCGTTCCTTGGGAATCATCATCTCCTCGGAACGTCAAATTATCGAATAGGTCCGGGGGATTACTACCTCCAGCTTGTGTAATCCCCAGAGGTTCTGAGGAAGAACCATCCCCAACAGTTGATGGCTTCTTCTTCGAGCGGATGCCCTGGAAAACTCCTTTTATAGGTCCCGCAGCTGGTCCTCCTAGTAATCGCCTTCTCAATGCACTGGTTGAGAGTGACAGACTGGAGGTGCTGGACTTCCTTCCTCCTATGGTGGAAGGGACCTTCCGATATGAGTAACATGAGGCGAAGGGCAGCTCCTCCTCTTCTGGTGTTTGCACCTGATCTTTGGATTATTTCTAGATAGGTGCCTTCTGGTGCAGTCGTTGGAATGGTGACTGTCTGCTTGTAGGTATTACCACTTTATTACAGCAGTAGTTGATGATAATTATGGCACAGTAATGTTTTGGGGAGGACACTTCACATGCCATAGCTGCCTCCCTTATCTTGTGCTTGTGATTGATCGTATTTCGTAAGTCAGCGAGGGCTGACTCACCTTTGCACCCTTTTCGTGAGCATGGGTAGACCGAGCACACGGGTGCGTGGGTGTTATTTTTGCTCCCTGACCTAGGGTTCCTATAATAAATTTCCCCAGATCATCAGTGGAAGACTTTTGAGACGGACCCTATTCATTTTTTGCTGAGGGTTGGACGCACGAGTCGGTCTTATACAGCTTTCCATCAGGGGCCAGCATAACAGTTAGGGTGCCCTCCGACGGTCAGTCGAATGGACAGTTACTTGAGTATGATGAGCTCGTACTGCCCTAGATTTCTTTGACTTGGCACCCATAGGCGCATAGTATAAAGATTCCAAGTTTGGGTTTTTACCATTCTCAGCATGGCCCATAGGGTCAGCGCTGCGTGAGATTTGGTCAAAAATAGAGGTTTAGCTGCTGCCAGAGTATCATGCGGCCATATGTTTGCGACTATCAACCGATGATGCATAGTGAGTCTTATGCGGCCTTCTCCTTGTCCGTATAGAGTTTTTATTAGCGCCCGAATATCTTGCATCGTAGTGTTTTTCTCTGCCAGAGTTTGGGTGCTGAGCATTTTTTGTGTCAGGCAAGGATATCATATGGACAGCCTGAGGGGACGCCTGACAGCGCCTTCAGCAACAGGAAGAAAGGCCAGGAGCGCAAGCTCCACATTTGGGTGAGGCACGCTGGCCTTTGCTCTCCACGTCCTGTGGCTTTTCGAGTGGTGAGCACCCTTCTGGTTGGAAGAGGCTGTCGCATAAGTAGCGGACGCATGATGTGCGGTCCCTACAACATGTAGAGAGTCGGGGAGCGCCTGTTTCGTAGTTGGGTAAAGCACAGCGGCCTTTGCTACCCATGTCCTGCGGGTCTTCTTGGGCTTTGCTTGCCTCGAAGAAGGACTCGCGCGGTCCCCGGAGAGCATGTCCTCGAAGGCCCGCTATTCGAAGCAGACCACCAGCATCCTTTGAGTAGTCCTGAGCTAGGTTGTGTCGGATTGTGCCACATCTTTCTCATCAGAGGAAAATGACATCCCCAGCAGAGTTGCCATCTTATTCGCCATTAAATTCTAAGGTTCTAACAGAGCTTGATTTAATCAACAAATGAAAGAAAGTATAAAGAGATCATGGATGAACAATCTAAGTAAAATATTTTTTGATCTGGGATGTGGCGATGGACAAGGAGTGCTATGGCATTTCGTTTACTCTGTGGATGATCTGATGCAAGGTGAAGAAGCTTACGTTCTTTCTTCACTCGTCTCAGTATGCTCTCTCCCTATATTAGCCGATGGTGGTATACTCTATCTCTTAAGCAGAAGAAAAAAAGCCAGCCCTTAGAACGTTTAAGTTGCTCCTATTTATAGCCATCGTGCTGATTGGCTATGGGTGACACATATGCCTCTGTTTAGTGGTCGCATAATGCTCCTTCAACAGGATGCGATTGCAACTGTTGTCATATGCCATGGTCTGATTGCCACGTGGTCTTGGTTGAGATATACTGTTGAAGAGATCTCAGGGTTGTTACCAACCCGTTGTGTGCGTGACTTGGTCAGCTGGACACGTAGTCAGCACCAACTATACGAAGGTCTCTATGGTTGTAACAGGAAGATCTTGTGAGCTAGAGATCGCATAGCATCTTGGCCACATGATGGCGAGGCCGCATGGGTCTTGTAGCCGCATACGTCCTCTCGTTTGGGCCTTGGTCGAATGGACACTTTGGCCGCATGATGACAAGGCCGCATGGGTCTTGTAGCCACATACGTGCTCTCATTTGGCCTTGGTCGGATTGATACTCTGGCCGCATGTTGGCGAGGCCACATAGGGCATAACCATATACGAGGGAACATATGGCATAGCACGTTTGTCGAAGCAATCAATACACTGATGTGACTTATTGTCTTTTCCTAACCCGTCATCTTCACAAGTCTCTAAGCATCTCAGGGTGATGAATGATGTGTCAGAGCTTCCGACAGACATCAAAATCTGTGTCAGGGGTTTTTTATGCGACCTCCCTGCTTTGTAGTCATTCTGGTCGTATATAGAATACTATACGGCTTTATTGCGATTTGGTTGATCAGGCAGCATGTGGCTCTTCTGCGGCTTGACTGTTCTTTCCGCATGTGGCTTCTCTGCGACTTGATTGTTTAGGCCGCATATGGCTTCTCTACGGCTTATTAAGGGGGCATGACCTTTATGCGACCTGTATGATTTTTTTAGGCTTCTACAAGTCCCACATAGGATAAAAAATAAGGAGGAGGCTTGACTCCTCCTATATATATGTACCCCCTCTCTTAGAAGTAAAACAATCAATTATTTTCTCTCCATGTCTCAATAAAACAATTCCACTCCTTGTAGATGCACTTCTAGTAGATATTTTCAAGACTTCTCGATATATGTGAAGATATAGAGAGAAAATAATTGATTAATTTATTTCCAAGAGAGGGGGTACATATATATAGTAGGAGACTAGCCTCCTCCTTATTTTCTATCTGATGTGGGACTAAATAAGTCCCCCATAACTCAAAACTCCCTCTCAAGATGGGCTATAGATATCAATCATCCCCATCTTGTTACAAAAGGTATCAAACTCTCTTGGTGTGGACCTACGATCGTCCATACAACCCACCCAATCGGCATCACAGTAGCCTTCAAATCACAGATGTCCAGAACTTCTGAACTATAACCCCTTTCCTGGGCTTCCTTTAATATACCTGATAATTCTACAAACTGCCTCCATATGTTGCTCTCTGGGATCATGCATATATCTACTCACCATACTCACGACATAAGTAATATCAGGTCTCGTATGACATATATATATATATATATATATATATATATATATATATATATATATATATATATATATATATGAGACCAACTAATCTTTGATATTGCTCTTTACTCACCGGATCACCACCCTTAGCACCTAACTTATGATTCTGCTCGATAGAAGTAGAAGCAACCCTGCAACCCTGCAACCCAGCTTTCTTTTCTCTAAAAGAAGGTCAAAGTGTATTTTTGCTGAGAAAGTACTATACTCTTTCGTGAACTTGCAATTTTAATTCCGAGGAATTACTTCAACTGTCCCATATCCTTAACTTTAAATTCCTCTCCAAGCATTTTCTTCAGCCATAGGATCTCCTCAGTATCATCTCCAGTAATTACAATATCATCAACATAGACTGCAAGAACAGTGATATGAATCTTGAAGTGCCTATAAAATACAGTATGATCTCTATTGCATTGCCTATACCCCATACCACAGACTGCAAGCCTGACTATCAAACCATGCTCTTGGAGACTGCTTTAGCCCATACAAATACTTCTTCAATTTTGTATACCTTCCCCATTGTTTGTGAATTAGCAAAGCCTGGTAGAATCTCTATATACACCTCCTCATGGAGATCCCTGTGCAAAAATAAGTTCTTGATATCTAGCTGATGTAGTTGCCAATTAAAGTTGGCATCACATGACACCAACACTTGCACAGTTCTCATCTTTACAACTGAAGCAAAGGTCCCGTCATAGTCGATACTGTAACCAACACTTTTCAGGATAAGGTTTTTTATGTTATTGGTATTATATTTATTGATTTTAAATAATAATTGGTATAGTTTTTATATATAATTAATTAATATAGAGGATGGTGCATGATTAGCTCCTTAGTTAGACTAGTTGCTAATAAATCCAACTAGACTTGATCCCAACTTGACTCATCTTGACCAATAGAGTAACCTAATAAATTAGTTTTGGTTAATTAGTTAAAATAGAGGGAATGAATAGAATCCTCATTCATTTAATATTAGAACCTTCATTAGTTAAATCCTCATTAGCTAAACTCTTCATGACCACTTTGAGGGCATTTTGGACATCTTGCATAGACCAACCCTAACTGACATGTGGCTAGCCCTATTAAGGAAGAGGGAGCCCCTCATCTTCTTTATTAGTTGTTCATGAAGAAACCCTTAGTTGAGTTATTCCCTCCAAGCTTTTTTTCCTCCACCAAATTCCTCCAAATCAATCCCAATCCCTCTCATTTTCATCCCTGAGGAGAGCTAGAAGCTTGAAGGTTGCAAGAGGCTTGAGGAAGAGGAGCTTGGCTAGAGATTGGTGCTCATTCCTCACTCTTGTGCTTATTGAAGGAACTATATTGGAAATCTATTTACCAATAGGTAAAACCTTATTTCCTCTTGTCATTTCAGATTTGAATGGTGTAATAAACACATAGGAACCCTCCCTTAGTTTAAGACTACCAATAAGAAGAAGAACTAGGTCCATAGGAGGCCTATGTAGAAAGTTACACTAGATTTTGTGTCCATTTGGAGAAAACTCTATGGTGGCACACCAATTGTTTGATAAAATGCCTAATGGGTCATTCTTTACTATTTTATATTGCTCATTGGTATTTTAGAGGTGTCATATGGATTTGGTTGTGTTTGAGTTAGTATCACAGTGTGATACCCATGTGTGTCTTGATGCAAACCAAGTGGTTGTTAGAATGATATAGGTGAGTGTGTGTGTATACACTATACTGTGCACAATGAACTATGTGTGTATGAGTGCACAGTGCTCACTGTGCAATGTGTGCATTGTCTCACTATGTACGAGTTTTCTGTGTGTGTATATGATGTCTACAACAGTGTGTACTCAGGTTGGCTGTTGTAGTGACAAGAACTTGAGGGTATCAGTTGGGGGTTAAGGACAGTAGTATATCGGCAGCAATACTGCTATAGCTGGGCAGTAGTAGCTTCTGCACAAGTGCCATGTTGGGAAAGATGTTGCAGCCAGTGTTGTGAGGTTGGGGTACAGGAACACTGCAGTGCAGTGTGGAGATGAGCAATTGTGTATGAATCTTATTATGATTATGTATCAGTTGAAGAATAGAAGGGGAGGGAAGCACTTTGTATTAGTTGTGCACCAGAGCAACAATGGTTGCAAACTGCTTATGGGTGCAGTTGAGTACTTGATACTCACTGCAGGTTACAGTGAGCTAAGGAAATAAAGTGAGGTTCAGTTTTATCATTAAGATACTGATAGTTGAGTAATATTGGTTGACTATGGGGACTGGGGTTTGTCTCAGATTGGAGTATTAGGGAGGTTAATGTTGGCTAAATTAGAGGTATCAACAACAGAAATTATTGTGGTTAAGTTGTTGTGGTGAAGAGCAAGGTTTAAGGGTGTGCTCGGTTCATCTGCAGACCTGAGTTAAGAACAAATGCAATAGCAGCAATAATATGGGAGTAAAGGTTTGAGCAATTCAGAAGGGGGATGTCTGCAAGAATGTTCTAGATATAGAACTGGGTTCAGTGAGGAGGATTATGTTGCACCCCTCTATTGTAGTGTGCAACAGTGCTGCTGTCTATCACTAGTGGCAATGCACAAGTTTAGTGTCTTGAGTAGTAATTAGTTGAAGGTAATTTATATGAGTTCAAGTGTCAAGTATTGAGGGGTTAGCATCCTTAGAGTGTCAGTTGTGTTAGGGTATCTTGTGATACATGGAAATGGGTGTATGAGCTATGAAGTAATAAGTAGTTGTGTTAGAATATTAGTAATGAGAGTATCTAGGATTATATAAATAAGTATTAAGGGATGTTACTTAGGAGCAGCAGTCTCAGACCTGTGCACATAGGTGCACAGGTGGAGAGAAGTGGTTTCAGTAGCAGCTATGCTGCTAACTGATTGTGGCAGTCGAACTGATGGACTGTGAGGTTTAGTTGAAGGGGGACTCGGGTATCAGAGGGTTGTATCACTTGGTGTTGATATAGTTGTTAGTGTTGACAATGTGTATGTATCAGTAGGTGTATCTAGATGCCAGATGTGTGGGGTGTGTAAGTGAGAGTAATACACAAGTGAATCAGTCCTGTGTATCAGTCATTATCAAGGTGAGGGATATGCACATAGGTACTAAGGCAAGGTGAGTATTGTGATGAGTGAGTGTCTAGTTAGAGTGTTGTGTCCGTTATAGACCCTAGTATTGTTCAGTATTCAATAGTGAAATTGGTGCTAAGTTAGAGTTGATGATTAGGTAGTATTGTATTATTTAGAGAGTAAGGTCAGGTATCTTGATACTAGAAGTTATTATTATATTAGAGTTACATATATATATATATATATATATATATATATATATATATATATATATATATATAGTGTAATAACTAGTATTAATTAATATTTGCTAGTAACCTAGTATTAGCTAATATACCTTAGATATTAGCAAGATATGACTAGTATGAACCTAGAATCAAGGTTTTGACCTAGTACGACCTAGTTGACCTAGAAATGACTTAGAGACATATTTTTAAGCCAGTATATCATATTTATCATTCCAAAACACTATTTTGACTTGATATTTCATATCTATGTCCTTGAGACACTGATATAGATACTGTTTGATATTTTACATCAAATTTTAGGCGAGTACATTCTCTGATAGATTTTATTATTTGATTACTACTATAATTCAAGTATTTAGAAATGTTACTTATGATTCTTTATACGATGGAACATAGATTGGTATTGTTATTGGATCGTCAGTCGTGAGATGTTACCTTAATTTATCGATATGGTATCAAATACTGCTCTTTGTTGGTATTGGATAACATTGGATAGTATTGTATCAATCATGGGAAAGTTCTAGCTAGATATGTGATCAAGAACTAATAACAAGTAGTGTAAATCATCGGCTACTAGCTAATCATACACTTCACGTATGGTTGAGCTAGCTTATTCTTAGTTTAAATCATTGAATCTCCCAAGCCGATCACATATCTATTTAGTTTTTCAAAACACATTGTATATTGTAGTTTTTATATTTAGTTCATAGATTATATTACTTTGCACCTGGTATTGTAGTTCTTTTCTCTTTTATCTCATATATGTACTGGCTATAGCCTATTGCTTACATTGACTGTTTCTCCTTACTAATTGCCATTGCATCAGTTATTGTTTTCCCCATTGTGTATAGCATCCTCTATTTTACTGTTTTATAGTCTTTATAAATTAATTGGAATTGCTATTGGGTTATACTCGTTCCATCCTGATTGGATATATTTTTCAACCGACAACTTAGAGGACTGGTGTCCCATGTATTACGGACCACAGGAGGGGATATCAACCATGGGCCCTGACACTCAGGAGTGATTGCCGGGAGGTCTAGCCGAAATCACTAGCTATCATAGTTAGTTTTTATTAGCATTTGGTACAAGATTTATTTTCGGCTTATATTTGAGACTTGGTTATTGTTGTTATTATTGGATGTTGTTGATGTTTAGACTTCGTAGTTATGTTAGACTTCTTTGATATCTTATCGTGCTTTAGATATGTGATCGAGTATTGTGTTGCCTTAATTATATTGTCCTCCATTTTGGACTTGAGATATCATTGACAGGTTATATATTATTGTGTGAGATTAATAGTTAGTTGACCTAGACAGCGTTCTACCATCGATGCTGCGGCGTAGACTAGACGTACCTACGTACTCGTGACCCTTTACCGGGTGTGGGTCGTGACAAATAACAAAAGCTTGGCTATAGCCTTTAGCAACCAATCGGTCCTTGTACCTGTCAATCTGGCCTTGTGGAGTCTGCTTAAAAGTATAAACCTATTTACATCCAACAATATTCTTCCCAGCTAATTATGGTACCAGCTCCCATGTGTCGTTCTTCTTCAAGGCCTGAAGTTCCTCCTGCATGGCACTCAACCACCTAGGATCTTGCTTAGCAACCTGCCAGTTGTGAGGTACAAGCACTGAATCTAATGATGCAAGGAAGGACTTATATACAGGTCGAGTGAATGCATATGAAATATAATATGCAATGTCAGCATCCCAACTGCCAAACTTAATTGGAGGTTTTTCAGCATTGCCTCTAGAAGTTCTACGAAGCAAGACAGGAGGATTAGAAGTATTAGGAGAGGAATGGTTACCAGGTGACTCAGATGGAAGGTAAAACCATCACTTTTTAGGATAGGGGGTATTATGGTCATTTTGGTAATATTATTATTGATATATTTTATTACATAAGAATTGGTGTAGTTGTATGTATATTGATATTTAATATAGATGATTGTGTGTTAGCCCTTAGTTAGACTAGTTGCTAATGAACCCAACTAGACTTGAACCCAACTAGACTTATCATGACCCTTAGTGCACCAATTAGTTAGTCATGGTTTATTAATTTAATTAGAGAGAATGATCTATAAACCCTTGTAATTAAATTAGAAACCCTCTTAGTTAAACCCTCATTTATTAAATAACTCTTCATGATAACATGGAGGGGCATTTTAGACATTGTGCCTTAGCCAACCCTAAGCCTAAGTCGGCCGGCCCTATTTAGAGGGAGGAAGCCTCATGAATGCTCACCACTTTATTTATTTCCTCCTCATTAGTTCATCCACAAGTTCCTCCATTCCCTCCACCAAATTCCTTTAAAACCAAGCCCCATCCCTCTCATTTTTATCCCCATGGAGAGTTAGAAGCTTGAGGATTATAAGAGGCTAGAAGAAGAGGTGCATTGCTAGGAGTTGGAGTCCATTTCTCATCCTTGTGCTCATTGGAAGAAACCACATTAGAAATCCATCTCCTAATAGGTAAACTCTCATTTCCCTTGTCATTTCAATACTAGAATGGTGTAATAGACCCATAGAAACCTTTTCTTGGCTTAGGGCTACCTATAGGAAGAAGAACTAGGTCCATAGGAGGCCATTGGTGGAAGCTACATAGAGTTTTGTGTCTATTTGGAGAAAACTCCGAGGTAACACACAAAGTGTTTGATAAAATTCCAAATGGGTCATTCCTCTTTATTTTTATATTGCTTTTGGTGTTTTAGGTGTGTCTTGATGTTTTGAGAGGTGTTGGGAATGATTTGGGGGTGTGTATCAAGAGGGTATCAAATGAGTATCATGGTGTGATACCCATGTGTGGCCTCTTGCACACCAAGTGTTTGTTGAAATACCGAATTGGTCATTTGGCTTGTTTCTACTTTTACTCTTGTATATGCATGTGTATATTCATTAGAGATAGGTATTTATGTTTTCAAGTATTATATATATATATATATATATATATATATATATATATATATATATATATATATATATATATATAGGTGAATGTGTGTATATATGCATTTAGTATTGTGTGTGTGTGTGTACTGTCACTGTGTACTGCAGGCAATAGTGAGGGTTTGATTGTGTATCGGTTATAGTGTTAGGGTTTTAGATATGTGTTCATGGTGTCAGGTAATAGGGATGTATCACTTAAGTATCAACATATGTGACTGGGTAGCTTGGTGGTGTTTAGTTGAGTATGCAGTCAAGTGTGTGGTTTGATGTTACAGAAAAATACTTGGGCAATAGTCGGACAGTATGGGAGAAATTAGATTACATAATTTTGAACAGAGCAACAACAACAACAATGGAAAGAGGGAGTTGCTGCACTAGGCAGTAATATTCCTTAGCAATTGAGGTTGGTATTGACAAGAGTATTGATGATGGTTTTAATGTTGGTGTTGTGTTCTAGTGCAAGAATTGGTCATTGCAGCAACATGGCAAGGGCAAGTCTGTGCCTTTAAGTGCTCATACACGTTACCTTGGTGAGGGAGTAGCTAAATATTTACAAAGTGAAGGGGGAAATCTGGATGGCTACAAGTGCAGTAAAGTCCACATTTCCAGTGCACTTGCAGGCTTGGGATAGGAGAATACACCACCAACAACAACATATTTGAGAGGAGGGATTGAGTTTAAGGAGTATTACCAGTAGTATCTACTGAAACTTGCTATCCCTGATACACTTTTAGCATATCAACATCAGTAGGTAAGTGCTAACCCTTGTGTTAATAAAGTGAGTTGGAGAAGAGGGCTTGGGTTGGGGAATTAATTACCAGTCCTATGGAGCATAATAGCAGTAGCAACAGAACTGAAGTAAGAGTGAAGATAAGGGGGAGTGAGTGAGTGAGGGAGTATGTTTCCAGATTTCACTAACAGGGAGTTAGTGGCATGTGTGGGTTGGGTACCAAACACTTGGGTTTAGTATCAGGGTATTGATACTAGGGTGAAGGGATAAGTGACTAGGTAATAGTGTAGGCTAAGGTATCAAGTGATAGATTAAGGTATCATATGATACTAAGTATTTGAGAAGTAATATTTTGAATGTAGCTAAGGTCTAGGTATTAGCCTATATGATAAGGTAATGGATATACGGTAAGGTATTAATACTAAGTATGGGTATCAAGGTAGGAGAGATGGATGGATATTAAGATACTAGTTAGATACAATAGGATACTCTATGTTATTAATTAAATATGAGTGTATATATAAATAATACCTAGTGTTAGAGTCTAGTATAGCTATTTACATATGGTTTGGACCTAGAAACCTATGATTAACAACGTATCAACCTAGTTGACCTAGTCTGACTAATATGACCTAGTTTTTTACCTAGAAACCATATTTAAACTTATTTGAATGTGTTTATCCCTTCATTACACCGAATGGCATGATATTTCATATATAGGTTTGTGTGATGCCAGTTCGGACACTGTTTCATATCATTTGCTCAGGACCTCAGGAGAGTACATTCTCTGTTAGTTTTTTGTACTTGATAATGTATATATCATATGTTCTTGATAATATATATATCATATGTTCTAGATCTGTTTACTTGATTCTGACACCATGTTACATGTGCTGGTATTATATGGATCGAGTCAGGAGATATTATTTATTTAACGCGTGCATTGGATACTTCTTATACATGTACTTTATCGTGTGCTTCGGGTATTCCTTGTGCTCGTACATATCGTGTGCTCTGTGTGCTCATATTATATTCGTGTGCATAATGTGTCATGATTTGATCCATGAATATTAGTCGGGGCGGGGGAGTAGGAGTTGATTATGTGATCAAACCCTTTAGTGTATTCGTGTGCAAGTCAATTACACCCTACACGTGTAATTGAGTTACCATAGTATATTCGTGTGCAACCTAAACCGATCACATAATAAACTTGTACTCTAAGGCACTAGTTAGTATCACCAGTTCTCTTATTTACAGTTCTCTTAATACAAGTTCATACCATATTGCTTGTATTTACTTTTCCAGTTATATTTTTATTTCCTAGTTACCTGTGCATCTTGTATTCATTTCTATTATTGTTATATATTCTCTACCATGTATATAAAACTGCATTAAAGGACTGGTGTCCTACCTACTACGGCCCGCAGGACGGAGAGCCAGCTGAGGTAGATCCTTTAGTCCAGGATGATCTGATTCCAGCTGTCGAGGAGACTTACCTAGCTATAGCAGACCAGTAGCTAGTACCTTTTATTTGTACTGGGATATTTCCAGCTTAGACCTTGGCATGTTATTTATATTGAGATCCTTTGTGTTATCTGCTAAACTTTAGACTTGGATATTGTGATGAGTTGTTATTTATCTTCTTTTATGACATCGTGCCTTTATCTATCTCTAGTTGGTTTGATTGAGTATTAATGTTATATATATTCATCTTGTCCTCCTTTTGGAGGTAAGTTACCATTGACAAGATATACATATATCATTGCGTGAGTTGTTAGATGGTTTGGTGGACCTTTACAGCATTCTACTGCCGATGCTGCGGCGTAGGCTGGACGTACCTATGACTCATGCCCTATTTTCGGGTACGGGTCATGACAGAAGGACCAAAGAAGGTCCTGGAGAAGAGGAACTTGGGACATCAGCATTTGTGGGTACTAGCATAGGGACATCAGGAGGAAGCTCATATTGCTCATGATGCTCCTGTTGCTGCTGCTCATGCTTCTCATGTTGTTGCTAATCATGCTCCCTATATACTCTTATCTCCCCCTAATTGTCGGCCCCTTGAGACACCATCACTCCTCGGTGACTCAAAATGACATGAAATCATACCAACCACGATGCGACTCTCATTCTCACCCTCTCTACTAGCATCAGTAGAGTCATCCTTGAACAAGGAACTTAACTCCGTCTTCTCCCCATAAAATGGTTTAAACTCTCGGAAGGTCACATCCATACTGACAAATAACCTTCTTTCAGTGGGACACCAATATTTGTATCCTTTCTGACTTGGTGAGTAGCCCACAAAGTTACATTTAACTGCTTGTGGACCCAGCTTGCTCACCATTATTCTGTGATCTCGCATAAAATATGTACAACCAAATACTTTGGAAGGAACAATAAAAACATTAGAGCCCAAGAGTATCTCATATAGTGTCTTTATTCCTAATATTCTTGACGACATCCTGTTGATTAGATAAGCTACTATCATAACAGCCTCACTCCACAAGAATTTTGGCACATTTATTATCAGCATCAAAGAACGTACCACTTCTAGTAGATGCCTGTTCTTGTGTTCTGTCACCCCATTCTGAGCAGAAGTGTCTGGGCAAGTGGTTTAATGAAGAATTTTCTGACTAGAGATGAAATTAGCAAACTTCTTATTGGTATACTCGGTCCCATTATATGTTCAAAGAATCTTCACATATACTCCAAACTGGGTCTTCAAATATGCCGAGAAGTCTTGAAAATATTTGTACACCTCAGATTTCTACTTCATCATGTAGATCCAGGTCATACGTGAGTAACAATCAATGAAGATAACAAACCATCTGAATCTACTGATAGAAGTAGTAGGACACGGACCCCAAACATCAGAATAAACAAGTGTAAATGGCTCAAAACTTCGAAGACCAACCATTTTATAAGTAGAACGTTTATACTTTCCAAGTTCACAAGCATTACAAAATAACCTTTTTTTTGTCTACTTTATTGATTATCTCAGGTTCTAACGTATTCAAACTATCAAAAGATAAATGCCCTAATATGCAGTGTTGGAGCATTACTTCTGTCTTTGGACCTCTACTAGTAGTAGCTACAAGCATTGCAGCCTCCCGGTCCAAGTACCACAGACCATCATGCCTGATGCCAGTCCTAAGTCTCTTCCTCGTGGACTTCTTCTAGAAATAACACATATCCCGATAAAAAAGAATAGTACAATTCCATTGACCAATGAGAGAGCTAACAGAAAGTAAGTTGACCAAAAAATGAAGGAACATGCAATACAGATGACTGGATAGCAGATAAAGTATAATGGACTGAGCCAGTACCCCTCCTGGGTTGGGATGTCCCATCAGCAGTCTGAACTGTCTCGGGATACATATGCTTGCTCGGATAATATAATGCAAACTAACTAGATGCACCTGTGATATGTCTAGATGCACATGAGTCTATGATCCAACCAATATGAGATTTAGTGGATGCAAGTGCCTGAACCGGAATACCTTTGTCTATATGAACAACGTAACTAGTAAAGTTTCCAAGGTAGGTAGTGTTATCCAGATCCTGAGTGGCTAGTCCTTTGTCTTTAAAACTCTCAACCTGAAGCTTGAACTGACATAGTTCCTCCAGCTCTATCTTCTCAGCTCCAGTATTTTTGGTAGTGGTCTCCTCCGTTACCGCTAGGTGAGCAACTCTCCGGCCTCCGCATCCCCTGCCTCCTTGACCTGCACATCCACCTCTCTGTCCTCTGCCTCCTCGGCTATGACCAGAATTGCGGGATTGAGGGCAGTTGTAGCCGAGGTGCCCTTTCTTTCCATAATTATAGCACTCCCTGTCATAAATGCTGGGAGCACTAGGTACCACAAATGCAGAACAGACAGCTGGCGAGATCTCATATTTCATCACCTTCTATCGGATATCCTTTTGCTCCATCGATGGAACAGCCTCATCCAGGACATAAAATATGGCAGATGACACATTGCTGCCCTCATAGCCTCAAACTGCGGGTTCAGACCCTTGAGAAAATGAGCCACACGCCTACGCTCATGGTACTATTTTCCAAGGAGAACATATGTCGAATTTTGCAATGATAGTGGATCCTAGTAGTCCAAGTCCGCCCATAAGTGACGTAGCTCTGCTGCATACTGGAATACTGTCTTCTTCCTCTGTGTGGTAGCATCAATCTTCTCCTCAACTTCCATTATCATCATGACACTCCCAGCTTCAGAGTACATCCCAGCCAATGTCGTTCAGACATCAGTTGCACTGTAGATCGACTCCACCATCTTAGCTATGGATGGAGACACAGAAGTCTGCAGCTAAGAAACCACCAGAGAATTAAGGTGACTCCATATGCTCCACTCAGCACTCGTCTTACCCTTTGGCTCAGTGCACTCTCCCTTCATATATTTTTCAAGCCCCCTGGTCCAAAGGTTCAGCAGTGCCCTCCTAGACCAACATAGGTAATTTCTCATCCCCTCAAGTTTGATGTCATTGGGCAGTAACTCTATCTTCTTTATCACCTACGATGGTTCTGGTGCAGGCACGACTGCCCTACTGGATGAGGTCTTCTCTAATTTGTCCTGAAACACCATGGATACCCCCTTCCAGTATCTTTTTCAACTCCTGACTAGTCACAGGTGTTCCTATCTCCATAGTTGCACACTAGGACGAGGTCAAACGCAACTCAAACATGTGTCGTGTGCCTACATGCGATTACGACTTTCTTTATCTAACTGTACACCCCCAAACTCATGCGACATAAGAAATGCACGATGGATAGAACTTGTCAGAACAAGGGCTAGAAATAGAGATTTGTTCAAAACTTTCTAAAAAGTATGCTCTCTAATCTCAGAACCCACGTTGAGATCGAAATCAGAGGATCACACAATAATTTCTCTATGATTATCCACGATCCAACGACAGGTTTGACGACACCCGCAGGCAAACCCGCAGGGAACGTCGACAACACCCGAGGGTGGGGAGAGGGGCTTCCACGCACACGGGGGGGGGGGGGGGGGGGGGCTTGCTTCCACCCGGGTATATGAAGGCAGGGGGATCGGGTGGGAGACAAGGGGAAGGAAATTTTCTTTGTTTTTTTGGAATTTTTTTTTTTTGGAAAAAGGATTCAGAGCTTTGGCTTTGATACTATGTAGAAAATAATAATGGATTGATTTACTTCCAAGAGAGGGGGTACATATATATAGGAGGAAGCTAGCCTCCTCCTTATTTTTTATCCGATGTGGGACTAAATAAATCTCCCATAACTCAATATATATATATATATATATATATATATATATATATATATATATATAATTCTAACACAATTTTTGGTAACTATTTTAGATATACTTCTAAATTTGTGTCCTGTGGTATCCTTATTCCACACCATATTATTATTAGTGTAATTTCACATAATCCGAATTTGTGACCTATGTCCGTATAATCCGAATGTAACTATTATTTCAAGTATTCTCCCTATATATATAACAACATATACACACCATATTATTATTAGTGTAATTTCACATAATTTAATATAATCACTAAATTAATTCCTTATGTCGGTGTGTTCTGTGGTATCCTTATTCCAAATTGATGTCACATTATTATTTAGTATTAGAATATTCTTATCATTCTTCAAATATGGAAATATTAGGAATATAAATTCTAGATCCAAAATTTTCCCAAATTAACAACTACACACACACACACACACACACACACACACACATATATATATATATATATATATATATATATATATTGGTGAACTCATTATAGAATATAGTAAAAAAGTATAATGGAAGGGGTGAGGACTTACCTTGTCTTGAGCAAAACCTAGATTTTTTTTCTTTCCCAATTTTTCCCAATCAAAATCCATTTTAAATGAAAAAATTATATATATAAAATATATTTCTAGAAATTAAACTGGATCTGGAAATGAAAAATTGGAAAAGGGTTAGAGTTATACCCAAGGATTTAAAGAAGAGGAAAAAGAGGAGGAGCCGGAGGAGTGGAAAAAGGCCGGAGGGTTGGCTGTCCGGTGGGGGCGTGTCACCCTTACATTTTCAATCAAGGGTAATTTGGTAATTGATATAGGTATTTTGATTTTAGGAGTATTGTATTTAAATATTGTGCATGTGATTAATTATTTGTTATATTAATTATGTAGTATCTAACTAATTAAGTTAGATGCATGAACCCAATAATTTATTTTGGTTTAGATTGAGCCCAATAACTAGGCCCATGGATTAGATGATGGATTAATTAGTGAAACCATTAGACTAGAACCTTTCTTCCTTAATTAATTTCTTCATGAGAGACCCCATGGGGTAAATTGGACATTTTATATTGCTTGAGGGAGAGAGCTAGGGCCGGCCACATTAGGAGGGAGGGAAGAGAGAGAGAGAGAGAGAGAGAGAGAGAGAGAGAGAGTGTCTTCTCATTTTTTATTTTATATTAGATCTAGTTTTCTCCCTTTCCAATTTCTTCATTCCCTCACCATTCCGTAAACATTTTCACAAATTCCTTTCCTATTCTTCATTTGAGGCTACTACAACAATGATCTACAAGAAGAAAGCAAAGATCTACAAGGAGGAGGCCAAGATCTACAAGGGGGAGGCTACTTTCTACAATTGGAGATTTTCATTGAGAATCCATCTTCCAATAAGTATATTTCAGTTTTTCCTCTTCTAATAGGATCTAAATATGAGATTTAACCATGAGAAACCAACCCACATGCATAGGCTACCCATAGGAATTGGTTTTAGGTTCATAGGAGACCTATGATGGAAGTTATGTGTGTTTTGGTGCCAATTTTAGAAGAATTTCGAGATTGGCACATGTGGTGTTTGTCATTTGGTCAAATAGATCAATATGACATGTAATTGGTTGTTTGTGACTAGTGTCGTATCCACAATTAGGTACGTGTAGGTCGTATCTCGTCAATTTGGCGATAGTTATTTTTGGGAGTTTTCCTCCGACACGGGGGCTTGTGCATATCACATCTTAACACGGATACGTAGTTGATCAAATTATTATACATATTGTTCATATTTAGTATATTAGGCTTGCTCGTATCCTTCGGATGCGTTTGGTTTTGTGGTAGAGCCGTATCGCAAGCATATCATAGAATTAGTGTGATATGGGTGTGGTGCACTCCACGTGTTTGGTTTTTGGTCCTTTTTTCTATATGTGTTTGTGTATATATATATGTATGATATATTAGTTGTTATATATATATATATATATAGATATAAGTATATTTTATGATATTATATATAGGTGCTAGCTAAGTGTACATAGATATGTATATATCTATATGTATGTAGGTGTGAATGTGTATATGTAAATACATATATATGCTTACGAGTTTATGTGCATGGGTAGATGTATATGTATCTATATAACTATATGTATTAGTATATTATATGTGTATGTATGAGTACTTATATAGATATATATAAATATATGTGTATAGGTGGTGATATATATATATACATATATTCATAGAGGAGAGGATTGGTATATATATATATATATATATATATATTGATATACATAGAGGTGTATGTATATATGTATGTGAGCTTAGTGTTGTGTTTGTGTGTGTGTGAGAGTGTGAGCTAGTGAGTGGCAGCAAGAGGGGAGCCAACAGCTCGGGCACTACAGTCACTGTAGAGAACAGCAGCAGGGAGAAGAGTCAATATGCAGGGAGCACTGTGCAGTGGCCAACTGCACAGTTCCAGTATCAGATCAGTGCTCGTGCAGTTTCAACTAAAGAGGGAGCAGTTGCATCCCCAATGCAACTGTACAGTATCTTTCAGTCGGGCACCTGCAACTAGCAGTAGCAGCTATACACCAAGAGGGAGGTACAACTCGTGCATTGAAGAACAGGGAGCAGTTGCATCCTCAATGCAACTGCAGCATAGCCATTAGTATGAAACTAATTGCAGAGTATCAGAAAAGCAATGTGAAGTGAGCTGCACAAGGGGGTGCAGTGACCAACTGCAGTGTGCATCAAGGTGTCAAATTCAGCAGCAAGGTAGGCATGGGTATCTACAGTATCAGTACCTCAGTATATGCACAGTATTTGTATCAGTTTGCAGCCAGGTATCGAGTAGTGGTTCAGTAGGTTAGTAGTGAGTTGCGTATTTAGTTAGTAGTTATTGGTAAGTTAGTATTGTATTATAGTTAGTATCTAATTATTGTATTGATATATATTATAGTAATTAGTATATAATAGCATATAGTTTGGTATATGGGATTATTTATATGTATTGCCTTTGTAAATATATATATAAACTATTATTTTCCTATTAAAACTTGCGTATCTTAGGATACGACATTTTGTGTATCTCATAGTATCTTAGAATAGTTAGTATAGCTTAGTTTCATAGTGTATTGACCTAGTGTCCTAGTGTTAGACACTTACAACCTAGAATTAGTCTGTTTGACTTAGAAATATCTTTATGACTTAGAATTGCATCAATTTAACTTATTTTTATTCCAGAACCTTGTATTGATGCAACGTACCATATATAGGTCTGTGTGACACCATCTTGGGCATCGAGAGACACACCTTGCTTAGGACTTCAGGCGAGTACATTCTCTGACAGTTTTTATTATGTTGATTATTACTATGATTCTAGTTGTAGTGTATGCTTGATTCTGACACTGTGGATACACGGGCAAGTATCATAGATACCTTTCATGAGGAGTCATGATTGGAATCTATCGTACTAGCTGGGGATGAAGAAATATTAGCAAGATTATGTGATCATACCCCACTTTACATGCATCATAGCTCACCCCACATATCACGTTGGGTGTAGCCTGACCATTTATATGCCTCATAGCCTGCTATATATGATTAGCCTGATTTTTGCTCGTATCATAGTGAACCAGATGGTTAGCCTGACCGCACATGTATCATAACCAATCATATATAACAAGCCTGATCTAGTCCCAAGCCAATCACATAGTAAACTGATATTTTACAACACTTAGCTAGAATTTTTATTTTTATTCCAGTTCACTCATTTCTAGCATTCACATATATCTGTTCATTGCTAGTTAGTACTATTGCTGATTACATGCCTCTCCAGTATTCTTTATTTTCCAAGTATTTCTTCATCATGTATTTTCTTACATTGTCTTATAGTTTTTATCAATATAATGTTTAGTTTTTGTGCTTAGCTCCAATCATGACTGGATAATATTTTTTAGAGGACCTTGAGGATTTTTGTCCTACTCACTATGGCCTAGGAGTAGAGGGAGAATACATACCGGAGATTCCAAATGAGTCACTCTCCTTAGAGGAGACACCACCCACAGTCGTTTAGACAACTTCTTGGTCTAGTTATCTATGTATTAATTTTTTCTAAACTTGAGATTTTGATTGTATTATGTTGAGACTATTTATGTTGGGATAGCTAGACTCTAGATTATTGTTGTATTTGGATTGTGTGCTAGACTCATGTCAGAACTTTCTTATCTTTTACATCTTATCGTGCCATTTAGTTTTCTATAGTTATTGTGATTGAGTACGATATATTTTGAGGATTATTATGTATTATTCATTGTCCTCCTTATGGAGTTGTGATCATTGACAGGTTATTTTGTCAGTTATGTTTAGTAGTCTTGAGACCTAGACAGCATTCTACCATCGATGCTGCGACGTAGACTGGACATACCCATGGCTCATGCCCAAATTTTGGGTACGGGTCATGACAGGGCCAGATTGCTGGCGGGGACGCGTGCAGCCGCTGGCGGCATTGGAGTAGTGGGCGCAGCAGCAACAACAATAGCAGCGTAGGAGTAGTAGCTGTGACAGCAACAACATGTACGACAGCACTAGCAGCAGTAAATGGGAGAAGAAGGAGAATGAAGAAATGAAGAGGAGGTTAAATAATTAGAGGGGAAGTAGGATTGGGTGTTAATGTTGGAAATGGAAAGAGAAGGAGAGTTTGCCATGTAGAATTTTGGAAAAGGAGAATGAAAGTGATGAAGACATGTATCCTTTGGGTTTGGGTGAGTCATAGGGATATTTTGGAGAAGGGTGTATACGGTGGGTTGTTGGTTTATTTCCCTAGTTTGTTGGTTTAACTATTTAGGTCCTTCACAATCTGAGTATTTGTAATAAGGCTATATTTGCAAACTAAAATTTGCATAAACCTATATATACTTATATATAGACATATTCATTAATATACTTAAATATGTATATATTTATGAATCTAAATAATAAAATAAAAAATGCAGTTATGACACATCTTGACCGTACAAAGAAAAGAGAATAGAAGAGATATTGGCTCTATCGATTGATCAAAAAGATAGAAAAGTCTGATTGTTCATTAACTAATTGCATCGTAGAGTTTATCTGATAGAAGTTTTATTCTTGCATGGGTCTCGAATAACTTGTGCACAAGGTAATAGTCTCTCGTCGATTCCTTGGGCACTGAAAATCGCTCGGCCTAGAAGAGATTATAATGGATTGGGGGGGGGGTGTCGTGGCTATTAGTGAAGAGTTGAACGTGAGTCATAGCTGTTAGTATGAGCATATATTAGTGCCAAACTTTGAGTCACAACTGCTAATAGCCGAGTCCATTAGTGAGACTGTGCTTGTAGACCTAGCTTCTAATTCATGAGGAGTAAATGTAATGACCCGACCCGCCTCGCTCTGCGAGAAGACTCGCTTGAGGTAAAAGATTCAGAATTGGCCCTTCAGGAGTTCAAACTTAGACTTTCAAAGACGCGCTCAGAGTATCGCTCGGCCAAGGCGAATCATTGCTAAGGTGGGTGTGTAAAACCGCCTAATTTTAAAATATTATATTTATTTAATTAATTATTTAATTATATTATATTATTTCTTAGTTAATTAGAAAATAAAAATTATTGATTTAATTACCTAGGTAAATACTCATCTATAATTATTGAACAAATTATTATTTTATTTTATTTTATTTTAGGAAACCTTGTAGAAGGATGATAGTCTTTAGAATTTATTTTGTGAACAAATAATTTTTTTCTGAATTTTTATACCTGATAAATATATATAAATAATTAGTACTAATAAGAAACTAAAAGAAAAAGAAAAGAAAAAGAAATCAGTAAAAGAAAACCTTTTAACTAAATCCTTAAATCTAATTAAGCCCTAAGCCTAACTCATCAGCCTAAGCCCTAAGCCCAAGCTAACTCACCCCAACCCCGCGTGCAGCACCCGCCAGCGGCCAATCCCGCGAGCGACCCCCTTCCCATCTCACCCGCCTCCACCTATATATATACTCCTATATTATATACCCTAAGCCTAGCTGCTGTCATATACTCCCCAACGCACCGACTTCCGACTTTCGTCCCACCGCGCAGCCACCGGAGAGCCACCGGCCGGCCACGCCAGCATCGCCGCGTGATCGCGACAGCAACCGTAGCAGATACAGACAGCAACGACCTCTACTTTATGCGTCGTTTCTCGTCTCGTCTCTCGATCATTTTTGAATTCGTCTTTGCTGGTATGATCACAACCTATCCCTCTCTAAAACATGTTAATTAGTTTCCATCGAACAACGTTAAACCCTAGGTAGAAATCAAAGCCAAGTTGAGGAAAAAACATATATTTTAAACTATTATGAACTGTTTCAATGACCTATGTTTAGAGACTGATATCTTCCACCATAGACCTCCAAATTAAAATTTACTTTTTGCTATGTGAAGTCTATATAACCAAGATCATTCTCTGTTAATTAGTTTATTTTATTTTGTGTTAAAATCAGAGATAAATTAGTTTAAAAACTGAGAAAAACTTATTTTTAAAATATTAGAAATTATGATACGGAGCGTGCCCCACCAGACGGGACCACCTCGCCGCGTACCAATTGCACCAAAAGGCGTGTATGGTATGTCCTGACATGTGAGCTTTCGCAGAAACTAATTTGGACGTGTCTGCGTCAAAATCAACCCGTATCCGTAAAAAGTCCCCGTAGCGTGACTTTTGCAAAACACCACGCCATTTTATGTACGCTAATCGGAATGCGACAAAACTTACGCCATTGGATTCATGGTATCACGCTGGTCCTGTGACCCAAGTTTTACGCGATTCTGAGACAGTTGACCAAGACGCCTATTTGTAGGTTCCACGGTTGACTTTAAGGGCGAATTTGTGTTCGACTCACCAGAATCTAAAATTAGATATATCGTTGAGTTTGTATTACTGTTTAGAATTTATTTGACCTATAATTTGTCCCGTTTAGAGACCTTTACATCTAGCACGCATTTTGGTACAAAGTGGACCACATGTGGACCCTGCTTTGACCCAAAATTATCGTTTTGTCCCTGTGTCCAAATTGGACGAAAGGGTAGTAATTTTTAGCTATCTCGCTGATTCCAGAAAGGTTGATGATGTTTATTTCAGCATCCAGAGACGTTTATTTGGAGGTCATAGCTTCTGATCCTGTGTGCTTGACGTTTGGACGCTTATACTACGCAGATTGCTTGCCAGGCAAGTATACCTTGCCATTGTACAGTGATTTATATTCCATATGGTGCATGCATTTTATTTCTGTCATTTAGTTCATATATTTTGACTGTTATATAAACTGCGCGTCCAAGAATAACTTGGGTGCAACGACTGTGGCATCGTACCTTATTTTTATTATATATTATGCATGTTAACCTAGTTTTATGAGACTACCCAATTATGCTGAGACATTCTTATGTTTCATTGGCCAAGACACAGTTGTTACACGAGTGTGAGTCTCATGTAGGACACAAACTTGCGTATGCGGCTGACCACTAGTACGTATAGGACGTACGACGGATAAGGATAAATACTGATAGAATTTGCATAAGTAGAAGCCTTGGCAGTTATTAGAGGTCTCATCATGGCATGGATATGACATTCTTAGAGCATGGGGTGGGGAGGACAACAAGTAAGGCGTTTGGGCTCCTTTGAACTTTCCTTGTGTAATCCGTACGCTCCGCCGGAGATGCGTGGTCAGATGACCCCTATATTATTATTATCAGGCGGCCTCTGACGTTTAAAAGATGTCATGCTTTGTAGGCCCCTAATTCTCCGAGAGAATCATGCCAATCCCATTTTGGCCAGATATCCCACGTGTTGGAAAGTTGTTCTCAAAGTGCATTCAAAGTGCATTCACATAGACGGTTAGATGACCCTTTTTGGATGATTATTTTTAGTACTTTATTGGCATGATTCTATGTATCTTGTTACGTCCCTCTGAGGACCTGGTCCCTTTCCAGGTATAGATGGACAAGACTATCCACAGGAGTACGGACCTGGACCTGACGCTTCATACCAGAGTAAGGAGGTCTTACCTTCAGAGTACCCCTGATTTATCGCAGCTGAGGTATATTCTAGTTGCTATTTTCCTTTATTAACATTTATCTTATATTAGAGTTTGATCTCTTCTCTCATTTAGTTTTTAGTATAGTCGATTGGCAGTGGATTTGTTTTCACCCGACTATCATTCTTTGATACTTCATATTTGAGATTCAGTTATTTATTTATTTTCACCCGACTATCATTCTTACCTTCAAGGATTTGTTTTCACCCGATTTGTTTTCACCACTTATGGATTTGATATTCATGTACACCGTACGTATGTGTTATAATCTTCCAACATATTAGAGTTATCGTATACATACGACTGGCATGTTGCATATTTCTATTCCTACGTATTTTGGGACTGGGGTGTGACAGGGTGGCTACAATGAACCTATCTTTGCTTAGCTTACATACCATAAAACATGGACGATACATGCTAGTCGCTAGGTGAATCACCCTTGTATGCTAATAAAGAATACAATACACCTAGCTAAGAGAATAATCATATCTTGTATTGCTTGTGTAGAACATGGAAATGAAACTTGAATTATAAATTGTTCCTCGCACTGTCCGTTAGACCATGATAGTATAACGGCTGATGTTTCTAGTAGAGTATGACGTACGTTTCTTATAGTGCTTATGTTTCATACTGAGGTAATGCTTGCCTGTTTTACGTGCTAACTAGTATTTTTTCCACTTATTTTAATGCTTGTCACATGGATTCATCCTACAAATCATTGCAGTTCACTTAATTAAAGTTCACTCAAAAAAGGTAGAAAGACTATCAAAATAGTCATTTTTGAGCCAAGCAATGGAAACATGAAAACGCTCACCAAGGCGGTTTCCCATACAGGGAACCACATAATACAAGACTGAAAAGATGAAGAATTAATAACCAAGAATGAAAGTGAAGTTAGATTATAGACGAGTATGTCGGAAATTTGTAGCAGGGCTCGCTACCCGCGCTGCATGATGCGCCACCAACCTAGTTGATTATCCAAGAATCGCTTAGGATGGCATATAGCGGGTAATGGTCTACCGCATCTACAACCATCGCCGTTTCAAAAATAAAGAGAAAGAGAAAAAAAAGATAAAGATAAAGGAAAGAATCATAAATGGTCATAGATAACTCGTACATGAGGTATATGGATTCCTCGGACGAATTACCGGGGCACCAAACAGCTATATGATGCTCCGTCGGGTTAGGGAAACGAAAATATTGGTATAGGGCCCAAGGTATGGCATAGTACACTTGGTATACCCATATATCTCAATGGAAGTCTTAGTTCTGAGAGAGACTAGTCCTAAATGGCTATGCCAGTGACCTTCATAAAGATTAAGTTGGCTCGGTTGCGGCAATCCGCATACGAGTCATTGCATTGAATAAGAAATCTGAAACATATGTGCAATATGAGTATAACAACTCTGTACCATCTGAGTATAAGATATCTGAGTAATTTGAGTATAACATTCACATGGGTATTCAAGTAACATCATATGCCTCAGTTAGAACACGCCCACAACATTCGTGCTTGCTTATGCGATCTTTGATTTCATTATAAATATTTGTGCTTGGTTTTATCTTTGTTCAGGGAAGGACGAATGGTAAGTTGGTAAGTTTTACCGTATTTCTCTTATATCACACAGCGCACTGCCATACGAGTTAGGCTTTACATCATTGCCATGAAACTGATTCTACGGCAAGACTAGAAAGATAGCCTAATAGATTGTGCACAGAACTAATATAATGTATTAGATTTGTCGAGCGAGTGAGAAGCCTCCCCACCAGTGCATTCATGTACTGATAACCCACCAGATTGCTTGTAGGGTGAGGGAGAACCTAGTTCGGTGCGTAGTATCCCCTCGTGCGAACTAATGCGTAGAGTTCGCTCTAGAGACTTAGAGTGTTGCATCCGGAGCTGAAGCACATATACAGGACATAATGTTAGAACATCGCTTATGTATTATCCCAAGTTGTAAGCCGCTTGACACGCCTTTATATGTTTGATATATATATATATATATATATATATATATATATATATATATATAGAGAGAGAGAGAGAGAGCTTGAGCGACTTGTAATCTAGGCCAAGCGCCGCTTGAAACCTTGTTCATTATCAATAAAGAGCTTGTTATTGTTTTATACTTGTGTTTATTCAATGCTTCCACTGTGACGACTCTGTGAATTTGTTACAAATCGCCTGTTCTGTTCTTATTCTGCTGTATTCGAACTATCTGTGCTACTCTATGAATTAGCTATTTTATCGCCTGTTCGGGTAATGGTCTTGCGTGGGCCAGCTTGTGCTCGCACGACATCACGTCCTGATGGAAAGGATCGTCCTATGGGTGCGCTGGCACGATGATTCGCGCTTAGAGGGGACGGCCAATCCTGCAAGAGATATCATGGCCCATACCCGCAATGAGGGCACGAGTAGTGAGCAACGCCCAGCCTACGCCACAGCATCAATGGTAGAACGCTGTCTGGGTTAACTTTACTATCTAAACATCTCATACAATATATAATATGGTACCTGACAATCATCTCAACTCCAAACGGAGGAATAATATGGTGTCTGATAAATGTAAACTATACTCAATAACAATGCAAACTAAGGAAGATAAAGCACAAGATGGAATAACGAATGAAAGAGTCACAATACAAACACAAGCCTGAAATAATATATATATATGCCACAAGCCTCAATAAAAGTCTAATACAAGTCTAACAAATAATCTAAACCTCTTTAGGCTCTGGTACTAAGTTTTCCTGCTCTAAGGAGTATCCTCTAATGGTACGCTGTCCTACAGTTTCTAGTATGTGGGGCACTGGTCTACGAGCCAGTCATCTAAAAAATATATCCAGTCAGGATTGGAGCGAAGTACATACCTCTGAAAGCAGTTTTAAATACATAATCGAGCATATATAACAGATAATATAAAAGAATACACGATAACTAAACATCAAAATAAAATAAACTAAAGTGAACAGGTAATATACTGGAATGAAGAACATACAATAAAATAACTATAATATAATAAAAATAAATGAAACAAGCTAATGTGCCATGGAATACAAGTTTATTATATGATCGGTTTTAATTTGAACACGAATACAATAAGGTAACTCACTTACATGTACGATGTGTAATCGACATATACACGAATACACTGGGGCTTGATCACATAATCAACTCATATTCCCCCATTCCCAACCAATACTAATGGATCCAATCATGACACGTTACGAACACGAATATGGGCACACTGAACACGAGCAGTGTGTAAAAATGAAGTACACTAAATCAAAACCTGATACACACGATATGGTAAGGGATAACATCTCCTGACAGGATCCATATAGTACCAGTCCGTGAAACCACTGTGTCGGAATCAAGTATACAATTCTAGAACATGTAATATATATACTATTATGAAATAAAAACTAACATAGAAATGTACTCGCCTGTGGTCCAGAGAAAATGTTACTCGGTGTTCGAGCTGGTGCCACACACTCCTATTTAGAAATTTTATGTCAATTGGTGTATAAATGAGAAAATGGTTAAAAAATATACAAATGCATGCTCTAGGTCATTTCAAGATCAATAGGTCTATAATGGTCTCTTACTATCTTACACTAGTTATACCAGGTCTCACCTTAGTCATGCTAAGTCATCACTTCGGTATATAGCTAATTCCTTAACTAACATTAAGGAATCTAACTAATTGTCATACCTATACACTTATAGTAATTGATACTTACTTGACCACCTAACTGACAACTAAATATCAATTTAACTAATACCTTATATATATATATATATATATATATATATATATATATATATATATATATATACTAACTGTTATTCACAGATAACTCATACTTTAACTATCAATTAACCAATAACCTACTTAACTGCTATCAAACACCAACCAAATTCCAAACTTAGATGACTGAACTACCAACCACCATACCCTAATACACTATATGATACTTAAGTCAATTAGTATGAGTAGTTAATTGGTACTGATACTCTAGTACTTATCCTAACTTACCCCATGTTCTAACAGGGAACCATTTCTCTTGCTAACCTACAGGTGCTCAGATCAGACCTTGGCTTGCTCCCAGGCCCACCCTTCTGGACACCCTCACAACTTGTTGATACTTCTCTTCCTTAGCCCGATATACCAACACCTTGATACAATTGCGGATACACTTGTAATATGTTGTTGTTGCATACTGCTATGCTATGTTGCTGCTTCAACTGCTTGTTCCTGCTGTTTTTACACTACTTGCTCATGTTGTTGCTGTATTACTTGCTCGTATTGCTACTTCAATTGCTTGTTCATGTTGCTGTTGCACTACTTGCTCATGTTGTTACTGCAATTGCTTGTTCATGCTGCTGCTGCTGCTGTTGCACTGCTTACTCGCGTTGCTGCTGCAACTGCTACTGATACTTTTTCATGTTGCTACTGCTACTGATACTTGTTCATGTTGCTGCAATAATGGCTACTGATACTTGTTCATGTTGCTGCTATTGTTACTGATACTTGTTCATGTTGCTACTAAATGCTGGTACTGTTGCTGCTGTACTTACTGCAATTGTTGTTGCTCTTATGTAAAACCTGACCCCCTCACAACTACTCGAGCATAGTGTAACCCCCAATACCACACAGTCCTACTGCTACTGCTCTCATTGAGAACTCGATACCCAGCTTCCTTGTTTACCCATAACTCCTACTGCTAACAACCCATCATACCTCACTGCCTCCTTCCTTCTCTTGATAACAGTAAGTACCAAACACAACAACTATAACATACATGCCCTATATATATATATATATATATATATATATATATATATATATATATACAAAACTAGTACCTAATAAACAATATAACAAACACCTAGGGTGTATCGTTAGGATACTCACGATACGTTCTCAATTGTGATGCCAAAACTACCAATACACTATATTACCCTTACGTACATATCATAAACATCAATATACAACTAAAGTAACTTGCTACAAAAGAAAATTAAAGAGAATTGTGCAAATCCCCCAAAATTGGGCCCCGTGCTGCATCGTATCACAAGATTCCTTGATATGGTCTACAGGTATCCAATTGTGGACACATACCTAGTCCCATAATCCCGATATAGGTTTAATTAAATCTAATTGGTCTCATGACACACAATTGATGTGTCAAATTTGTAATTCCCCCCAACATTCTCATAAATTACTACATAGAACTCACAATACAAAGCTAAATAGCATAGAATTGTTTCTATAGGTAGCCCTATGCCATGGGGTCATTCCTAATGGTCAAATGCATAATTAAGAATCTATAATGAGAGAAAATTCAGAAATTACCAATTGGAAAATAGATTCTTAATGAAAATACAATTGGACATGATCCAGACACGATCTCTAGCTCCAAAACTCATTCTCCTTGTGCTCCTTGCTTATCCAAGCTCTAAGCTCCAAGGCTCCAAGAGTGATAAATTTGAGAAGGAATTGGTGGTGAATTATGTAGAAAATCAATGGAGGAAAAATGGGAAATTGGGGATCTAGAATTTGGGAGCAAAATATAATGCAAATAAGGAGAGAGAGGAGAACCCCCCTCTAAATATGGTCGGCCTCTTCTCCCCTTCCCCAAGCAAAATTAAATGTCCAAGTTACCCCCTACATGTTGCATTATGAGGAATAATTAAATATGAGTATTTTTGGAAGTCGCTAACTAATTATAATTAAACTAATTTTTCTTAATTTAATTAGTGGAATGACTAATGGGCTTGGGTCCAAGTTGGGCTCACTAATTATCATAAAAAATCTAAATAGGCCCATATGTGTCAAGTCTAATATTGGCTAGTCTCTTTAACTAACTAACAAATGACACAAGTCTCTAATAACTAATTAATACAAGTCCAATAATCATAGCTCAAATTATTTAATACAATCCTCACACAAATATTTAATATTTATTCTTAAAATTAAGTACCCATATTAAATTATTAAACTACCCTTAAGCTGGAAAAGTAAGGGTGACAATCCTACCCACCTTAGAAATTTTCGTCCATGAAATTAATGAAGAACTAACTATCAAGCAATCAATACAAACAAGAAAGGATTATACCTCACGGCTCAAACAGATAAAGATATCGCTCGCGCATCTCGGCCCCTCACTCCCAGGTACTCTCTTCTGGTGAGTGATGCCTCTACGCGACGTGCACCAAAGGAATCATCTGGTTTTGCAGCACCTTCACCCTACGGTCCAAAATCTCCACGGGTTGTTCTGGGTAGCTGAGAGTCAGAATAACCTCGATCTTTGAGTGATCTAGTACATGGTTAGGATCTGTCATGTACCTTCTCAGCTGTGACACATGGAACACTTTGTTCACTCCCTCTAATGCAGGCAGCAAGTCTAGTCTGTAGGCTACTGTACCAACCCTCTCAAGAACACCGAAGAGTGCGATGTATCATGGAATAAGCTTTCCGCCTCTACCAAAGTGAATCGTGCCCCTTGTCGGAGAAATCCTCAAGAATACCAGATTACCAACCTAGCACAAAATACAGCCTTAGCACTCTAATAAAAATAAGCAATCACAAGCAATACAAACAAAATCTATACCTCAAACTTCAATGGTCTCCGGTGGCTATCGGTCCAATGTCTTTGTCTGTCCTGCACCACTCGAAGTCTATCCCTGATAAGCTTCACCTTCTCAGTTGCATCCATGACCATCTCTGGTCCCAATAAGGTTCTTTCGCCAATATCATCCTATGATAATGGAGTACGGCATCTCCGTCCATACAACGCCTCAAATGGTGACATCTCGATACTGGCCTGGTAGTTGTTGTTGTAAGAAAACTCTACTGAGTGAAGATGATCCTCCCAAGAGCCTCCAAAATCCAAAACACAGGTGCGTAGCATATCCTCGAGAGTCTAGATAGTCCTCTCCGACTGCCCGTCTGTCTAAGGGTGATATGCGGTACTAAAATTGAGCTGATTTCCCAAGGTAGCCTGCAAACTCCTCTAGAAATGGGACATGAAGCGACTATCCCGATCTGAGACTATGCTCACAGGAACTCCACGCAATCTGACTATTTGACACACATACATCTCTGCGAGCTTCTCTGTGGATGTAGCCACTTTAAATGACAAAAAGTGGGCTGATTTGGTCAACCTGTCTACGATAACACAAATTGCATCTTTACCTCCTGGAGAACGTGGAAGCCCTGAAACAAAGTCCATCGTCACATGCTCCCACTTCCACACTGGAATGGGTAAATGATGAAATAATCCACCTGGCCTCTGTCAATCTGCCTTTACTTGCTGGCATACCAAGCATCTGGATACGAAGCTAGCTACCTCCCTCTTTATACCATACCACCAAACATGCTCTCTCATGTTCCTATATAACTTGTTAGCACCTGGATGCATAGAGTACTGAGATCGATGCACCTCCTGAAGAATCTTCTCGTACAATGCTCCACTCGGCACACACAACCTGGTACCATACTGCAATGATCCTTCATCTGTAATACTGAAGTCCTCTTCCAATCCTATCCGTATCTACACTCTGATGCTCCTCAGAGACTCATCCTCGAACTATGCGGCTCTGATCTGGTCCATCAACTCTGACTGTACCTGAAGTCCCCATATTTATGCTGTAACTCTAGGAGCTAATATCTCAATACCCAAGCTATCAAAATCGGCCAATAAATGTCTGTCCTTCATCAAATACATAGGCACTGGATACCTACTCAAGGCATCCGTGACTACGTTGGCCTTCCCTGGATGGTACTGTAAAGTAATGTCGAAGTCCTTCATCAACTCGAACCACCGCCGTTGCCTCATATTGAGCTCTTTTTGTTTAAACACATACTTCAAGTTCTTGTGATCTGTAAAGATCTTTACCCCTCTCAATACAAGTAGTGCTTCCACAGTTTAAGAGCAAAAATAACTGCTGCCAACTCCAAGTCAAGGGTAGGGTAATTCTTCTCATGCGGGCGTAATTGCCTGGAAGCATAGGCAATCACCTTCTTGTTCTGCCGTAACCCACAACACAAACCCTTACCCGATGCATCACTATATATAGAAAAACCTCATGTACCTGATGGCAATGTCAGTATTGTAGCTGTAGTCAACCTCTTCTTTAGCTCCTCAAAAGCAGACTGACAATCCTTAGTCCAGACGAACTCCACGTCCTTCCTGATTAGTCTAGTCATCGGCTCCATAATCCAGTAAAAATATTGAACAAATCTCTGATAATAGCTTGCCAGTCCAAGTAAACTCTTGATCTCTGCCTCTGAACTTAGGGTAGACCATGACTCAACTACTGAAATATTCTTCGGGTCTATTGAGATCCTGTCTCATGTAATCACATGTCCGAGGAATTCAACCTTATCAAAGCTTGTCATATAGCTTCTCCTTCCTGAGTGTTTCTAGAACTATCCTCAGGTGCTTCTCATGCTCCTCCGGGGTCTTCGAATAAATCAGTATATCATCAATGAATACTACCACAAACTGATCCAAGTACTGATGAAACACCTTATTTATCAGGTTCATGAATACCGTCGGGGCATTGGTCAACCCAAACAACATCACCAAGAACTCAAACTGCCCATACTGAGTCCTGAAAGCTGTCTTCAGAATGTCTTTCTTCACTTTCACCTGGTGGTACCCCGACCTCAAGTCTATCTTTGAGAATACCTTCGCTCTGCTCAATTGATCAAATAAATCGTCAATCCACGAAAATGGATATTTGTTCTTAATAGTGAGGTTGTTGAGTGCCCTGTAGTCGATACACATATGTACCAACCCATCCTTCTTTGGTGCAAATAATATCGAAGCACCCCACAGTGATAAACTGGAGCAAATAAAGCCCTTGTCCTGCAACTCATCCACCTGCTTCTTTAACTCCGCCAGTTCGCTGTTGTTCACCCTATAGATGTGCTGTGATATTAGCTCTGTGCCTGTTACCAAGTCTATATAGAACTTCACATATCTGTTTGGTGGCAACCCAGGAAACTCCTCCGGAAAGACGTTTGTATACTCAGCAATCAATGGATATGGCGGCTCCTGCTCTTCCACCATAGCTTCACAGAAATCTTCCTCGTTCTGCTCTGCTGCTCCTCTGTCGAACTCAAACTCTGGCTCTCCTGGCGCCTGAAACAAAACTCTGCCTCTACGATAATCTATACTAGCATGGTGCCTACTCAACCAATCAATCCTGAGAACTATATTATAGCTCGAAAGTGGAATTATGAGTAGACATACGCTCAACTCTCGGCCTCCGAAAGAAATTCTCTGATCTTTGCAAATATCACTGACCAGGAAATTTTTACCCCCGGTCGTAATCTTGTAAGTCCTCACCAATGGTTCAGTCTCAAGGTGATGTTTTAGAATAAACGATACAGATACAAAACTATGTGAAGCACCGGAATCAAATAAAGCATGAGCTGGAAAAGAATTAAGATAGAATAAACCTGAGATAACATCACCGAATGGCTCCTCCTCCTCGACGGTCAAGGCGAAAGCTCACGCCTGTCGCTCGGCACCTCTCTACTGCTGCTGGTACTGAGCGAACTGCTGCTATTGTGGTGGTAGAGGAGGTCCTCTCTGTTGTCCCGCTGGTGGTCTTGCGGGTGCTCTCTGTGCCTATGGTCCACCCTGAGCTGGATAAGCTGGAGCTTTAGGACAAGCTCTCAACTGATGATCTCCTAATCCACAAAATAAGCACTGGCCCAATATCATCCTACATGTATCCCATCCGTGTTCTTGCTTCTTACAAAATTGGCAAGGAATAGCTGGCCTCTGGATCTGGTGTATCTGCTATACCGGCGCTCTAACTGGTCCATGATACTGCTGCCTCGGCTGCTGGAAGTGTCTTTAGTGCTGCAGCTAAAAATAATACTGCTTCATTTGACCCATGTTAGTACTGGATCCTCCTATGTCCGTCGGCCTCTTAGAGCCAAGCTCTAGATCATCCTCTGTCCATTGTGCCTGCCTCAGAATCTTCTCAAAAGTAGCGGTAGGATCTCCATTCGTATAAGATTTGATCTCCCTGTTTAGGCCCTTCCTAAACTTCTTGGCCCTTCCTTTGGGGTTTTGCCCCTCCACAAAGTGGCATAATCTGCAATACTCTGCCGCATACTCATCCATCGTCATACCTCCCTGAACGAGGTATTGAAACTGGCTCTCTAGAGATGTCAGAGCCACACCTGGAAAAAACTTTTCCTTGAAGAGCTCCTTAAAAGCTTCCCAAGTAAGTCCTGGTGCTGAGATCCTGGGGTCCGTCCTAAACCAAGTCAACGCGATATCAAACATCATGCTCCCTACGGTCTCTACCTGCAACCTCTCAGGAATTTACACCAACTGCAGGTTTCACTAAATGTATTCTATCCAATCATCAGCATAAATAATCTCTTTAGTGCCTTTAAAGTCCTTCGGCCCCATCCTCTCAAAATTTATGATAATCTCCGGTCTCGGCTGCTGCGGGGTAAACTGAGGTGGTGCCGCCTGTGGCTGTACTAAGGCGACTCTCTCGACTGCGACGAGCACAATCTGGTGAGCATTCTCAATACCCTGCCTTATAACCTTTGATTGACGTTGTTGCGCCTCCATCATCTTCTAAAAGAGCGTAAACATCTGTGTCAGACCGACGTTGGGTGGTGGGGGTAGAAGATCCTCTGAGACTGTCCGTGCTACCCTCTGTACCGGAGGTGGAGCACCTCCGAAAGCTGCTGCAAAAATGTCCAACTGGATCGGTGAAGCAGACCTCTAGAATGTAGCTGTCGGAATAGCGTCTGCTGGTGCTGCCCTCATAGGCGACGAAGTGACTGACCTCGTTGACATTACGCCTAAGCGCTGGGAATGCATCTTCGTCGACATCCTGAAGATAGATTGAACAAAGGAATCATTATTGAGAAAGATACAATATCATCAATGAAGGACAAATTTTACTCAAATTAAAGAAAAATATTCTAATAGAGAAGTATAGAAAAACTAATATTGGAAGTGTTTCCTAGTTTATGATTGAGTATACTCTCAGCCTAAATCCTATTTCCTAAAGCAGGCTCGTAGCAATACTCTAGGTGAGTACTACTATGATATCGCTCTACTTGCGACTCTAGACCTGCATGAGCTACCACTAAAAATGTGTCACGACCCATACCCGGAATGAAGGCACGAGTTGTGAGCAACACCCAGCCTATGCTGCAGCATCGGCGGTAGAACGCTGTCTGGGTCAAATCTATTATCTAACATCTCATACAATATATATACATGGTACCTAAAAATTATCTTAACTCCAAACGGAGGAACAATATGGTATCTAATAAATGTAAACTATACTCAATCATAATGCAAACTAAGGAAGATAAAGCACAAGATGGAATAACGAAGGGGAGGGTCACAATACAACCACAAGCCTGAAATAATATATACATTCCATGAGCCTCAATAAAAGTCTAATACAAGTCTAACAAATAATCTAAACCTCATTAGGCTCTGGTACTAAGTCCTCATGCTCTAAAGGAGTATCCTCTAACGGTACGCCATCATGCGGCCCGTAGTATGTGGGGCACTATTCTATGAGCCAATCATCTAAAAAATAATCTAGTTAGGATTAGAGTAAAGTACATACCTCTGAAAGCATTTTCAAATACATAATCGAGCATATATAATAGATAATAGAAAAGAATACATGATAACTAAACTCCAGAATGAAATGAACAAGAGTGAACAGGTAATGTACTGGAATAAAGAACAGGCAATAAAATATCTGCAATATAATGGAAGTAAATAAAACTAGCTAATGTGCCATGGAATACAAGTTCATTATGTGATTGATTTAGGTTGAACACGAATACAATATGGTAACTCGATTATACGTGTGATATGTAATCGACATGTACACAAATACACTTGGGCTTGATCACATAATCAACTCATATTCCCCTATCCCCAACCAATACCAATAGATCTAATCTCGATATGTTACGAACACGATTACGGACACACTGAACACGAGCAGTGTGTAAACATAAAGTACACTAAACCAATACCCAATACACACAATGAAATACATGTGAAGCAGTACCCGCTGAACACGGTAAGGGATAACATCTCCTGACATGATCCATATAGTACCAATCCGTGAAACCACTATGTTAGAATCAAGTATACAGCTCTAGAACATGTGATATATAGACTATTATGAAATAAAAACTAATAGAGAAATATAATTGTTTATGGTCCAGAGAAAATATCGCTCGATGTCCGAGCTGGTGCCACACACTCCTATTTAGGAAATTTTATGACAATTGGTTCATAAATGAGAAAATGGTTTTTAAATATACAAATGCATGCTCTAGGTCATTTCTAGATCAATAGGTCTATAATGGTCTCTAACGACCTTATACTAGTTATACCAGGTCTCACCTTAGTCATGCTAAGTTATCACTTAGGTATGTAGCTATTTCCTTAAATAACATTAAGGAATCTAACTAATTTGCATACCTATACACTTATAGTAATTGATACTTACTTGACCACCTAACTGACAACTAAATATCAATTTAAATACCTTATATATATATATATATATATATATATATATATATATATATATATATATATTACTAACTGTTATTCATAGTAACTACCACTCGTACTTTAACTATCAACTAACCAATAGCCTACTTAACTACTATCAAACACCAACCAAATTCCTAACTTAGATGACTGAACTACCAACCACCATAACCTAATACACTATATGATACTTAAGTCAATTAGTATCAGTAGTTAATTGGTACTGATACCCTAGTACCTATCCTAACTTACCACATGTTCTAACAGGGAACCATTTCTCTTGCTAGCCAACAGGCGCTCAGATAAGACCTTGGCTTGCTCCCAGGCCCACCCTTCTGGACACCCTCACAACTTGTTGATACTGCTCTTCCTTAGCCTGATACACCAACACCTTGATACAATTACGGATATACTTGTAATCTGTTGTTGTTGTATACTGCTAGCTATATTGCTGCTTCAACTGCTTGTTCATGCTGCTTTGGCACTGCTTGCTTATGTTGTTGCTGCACTGCTTGCTCGTATTGTTGCTATAATTGCTTGTTCATGCTGCTGCTGCACTTCTTGCTCGTGTTGTCACGCCCCAGTCCCAAAATACCGAGGGACTAGCCACGTGATAATGGCCAACAGCACACTCCAATGGGCAAACCCAATTTAATGGACCCATTGGAGTGTATTTAAGCTGTAAAATAATAATAAAGGTCTATGGTACATGTCACATTCTAATTCTAATCTCATCCACAGAAGATAAACACAATCAATATCAGAATAATCAAGATGAAATATAAATCAACAAGTCTCAATGTAATATCTCGGGGAACAACCCGATAATGAGTTTAATACATTAATCCACAAGACAGGAAATAAAGTATCAAGAACAGAAATAACTGAGTAATAAAATACTCAGGAGAAGTCTTTTGGCATCATCTCGTCCTCTGGTACTAGTACTTCTCCAATGTCTGCTCCTGTCCCGTATACCTCGGGGTTAATCTTCTCTGCTAAACCTGGGGACATAATCCGGATCCAGGTCCTCAGGGGACTTAGCAAGGTACAAGAATAACTCAAGCCAAATAAATGCAGTATATAAAAATGAATCAATAGGCTAAACTATGTAACCAACTATGTGATATGCAAGTGAGAGCATTAATCATACTCGGCTGAAACTACTATAGGCTCTGTGTCGGAAAAATCCATAGCAGCATTTTATTTCTCGAAGGGCCAGTAAATGTGCAAAAGCTCTGGTCAGAGTCTAAGGCACCTCCAGTAATGTAAAATATATATATATAATCAGCCTTTAGTATGGTAAAACTCTCTCCACCCAATGTAACCTCATGTCTCATATTGACCTCTAGCTAATACAAAGAGTTATAATGATATCTATGCATAGGTAAGATCTATATCACGATTCCTGTAACCTATACAGAATCACCATGAATAACTCAGGAAGATTCTATCTCATGAATAGTGTCAAGTGTCCTATGGTATGACGTACTTGATAAAGCAAGCACGAAAATATAGGGTCGTAATATCAACTCTCTAAGTGACGTTACATGACTCCGCGTACGGCGTTGACATCCGAATCTTATACGCTAAGAAATGTCACACGGTCCTAGGTTGAACAGATAAACCACAGAAATAGATCAAGAAAATAATATGAAGCAGATACTGCAAGTTTGGCAAGGTACACTTACCTGGGGTTTGAATTCCTCTAATTGCTCCGGTAACAGCAGGATCTTCAGGTACTCCTCCAGATGCTGAAATAAATACTACCATCATTCTCAGAAGATATGAAATAGCTAGGATTGCCTATCCAAAAGTCCAATTTGGACACAAGGGCAAAATTGATAGTTTTTGGTCAAAACGGGGTCCACATGTGGTCCACTTCGCACCGAAAACGTGCCAGAGACAAAGTTCTCCAAATTCGTCAAACTTAGTGTCTACAAGTCCAGAACGATGATACGAACCCAACAGAATATCCAGAACTGGATTTTGATGAGCCGATCACAAAATCGTTCGTCAAATGGAGCCGTGGGGCCCACGATACGGGTTTTGTCAACGTTCTCAGAATCGAACCAAACTTGGGTCACAGGACCAGCGTAACGCTACGAATCTGATGTCGCAAGTTTCGTTACGAAATGACCAGCACACACGAAGTTACAACGAGTTTCAGAACAGGCCCGATAGGGGATAATTTTGACGGATACGCGTTGATTTTGGTGTGCACGCACATCCAAACCAACTTCCGCGAAATCTCATACGTATTGACGGTATGCACCTTTTGGTAAAATTTGTACACAATGAAGTTGCCTCGTTTAGCGGGACACACCTAATTTCGGGAGAATTCGGATTTTAAAGACCAAGTTTTTGGTCAATTTCACCCGCGAATAAAACACAACATACATCACAATAAAATAAACTAATTACAGGATTTAAAACTCGGTTATATTATCTAATTTACTGTTCAAGTGAATTTTAGAATTATAACAAGTTGTACGTAAAACGGTCGTGAACTTGTGAGTTTGGGACAGTTTTCAAAATCCAAAATTGGGATATATTTCCTATTTTTGCGTCGTGGTTTGTGATCGATATAGGACACGATACCCCAGTCTAATTGCACAGGGTTTGATAGGGTCACACAGCGAATATGTCATAATAAGCCGTTCGGAAATCGACACAGCTATGAGGAAGAAAAGCTTACCGGAATAGGGGTCGGAAACGTCTGCACAACGCATACATGGGGCGGCGCGACACGACGACTGCGGGGTGGCGGTGCTCCTCGACGATGGGTTGCTGCGGTGGCGGGTCATCGGCGTGTTGCTCGTCGGCGCTGGGGTCGGCGTTGCCGGAGTCTCGGGGTTCGCCGGAGGGGAGCTCGGGGAAGCGGCGGATGGGAGAAGCGGCGGTGAGGGAGGCGGATCGACAGGGTTTAGGGTTAGGATTCTGTATCAGTTAATGGGTAGCGGGTAGTGGGTCAGGTTCAGATCTGACCCGATCTAATAGGAATTGGGTTTATTATGGGTTCGATTTATTTAGGGTTTGGTTCGGTTCGTTTCAGGATGGTTTAATACAGTTTATTTTGGTTTAATTAAAAACAGTATGTTTAGGGGTTTAAAAATAGTTTTTTGGTCCAATAAATTCTAGAAAAATTATACTATGCCTAATTATTTATTTTATACTCAAAAATATAATTTCTATAATATTTTAATATTTAATTAAATCCTCAAAAATATTTAATTCCTGAAGAACATTTATTTTAATTATTTAAAAATTACAGAACAATAGCAAAATTCATATTTTTAATTTCTGAAATATTTTGGGTGTTTACACGTGTTGCTATTGTAATTGCTTGTTCATGCTGCTGCTTCACTGCTTGCTCGCGTTGTTGCTGCAACTACTTGCTCGCGTTGCTGCTGCAACTGCTACTGATACTAGCTCACGTTGCTGCTACAACTGCTACTGATACTTGTTCATATTGCTGCAGTAACGACTACTAATACTTGTTCATGTTGCTGCTATTGCTACTGATACTTCTTCATGTTGCTGCGATTGCTACTGATACTTGTTCATGTTACTGCTATTGCTACTGATACTTGTTCATGTTGCTACTATTGTTACTGATACTTGTTCATGTTGCTGCTAAATGTTGGTACTGGTGCTATTGTACTTACTGTAATTGCTACTGCTCTTATGTAAAACCCGACACCCTCACAACTACTCGAGCAGAATGTAACCCCCACACACACCAACACCACATAGTCCTACTGCTACTGCTCTCATTGAGAACCTAACACCTTGCTTCCTTGTTTCCCCATAACTCCTACAGCTAACAACCCATCACACCTCACTGCCTCCTTCCTTCTCTTGATAATAGTAAACACCAAACACAACAACTATAACATACATACCCTACTAGTATAGACATATGCTACTATATATATATATATATATATATATATATATATATATATATATATACAAAACTAGTACCTAATGAACAATATAACAAACACCTAGGGTGTATCGTTAGGATACTCATGATACGTTCTCAATTGTGATGCTAAAACTACTAATACACCATATTACCTAAACGTACATATCATAAACATTAATATACAACTAAAGTAACTTGTTATAAGAGAAAATTGAAGAGAATTATGCAAATCTCCCAAAATTGGGCCCCGTGTCACTGTACCACAAGATTTCTTGATATGGCCTACACGTATCCAATTGTGGACATGTACCTAGTCCCATAACCCTGATATAAGTCTAATTAAATCTAATTAGTCTCATGACATACAATTGATTCTCTAATATTCCCATAAATCACCACATAGAACTCACAATATATAGCCAAATATCATAAAACTTGTTCCTATAGGTAGCCCTATGCTATAGGGTCATTCCTAATGGTCAAATTCATGATTAAGAAGATATAATAAGAGAGAAAATAAGAAATATCAATTGGGAGATGGATTTCCAATAAAAATATAATTGGACATGATCCGTAGATGATCTCTAGCTCCAAAGCTCCTTCTCCTTGTGCTCCTTGCTTCTCCAAGCTCCAAGGCTCCAAGAGTGATAAATTTGAGAAGGAATTGGTGGTAAATTGTGTAGAAAATCGATAGAGAGAAAATAAAAAATTGGGGATCTAGAATTTGGGAGCAAAATGCATTGCAAATGAGGAGAGAGAGAGAGGAGAACCCCCCTCTAAATGTGGCCGTCCTCTTCTTTCCTTCCTCAAGAAAAATTGAATGTCCAAGTTATCCCTACATGTTACATTATGAGGAATAATAAATTTGAGTATTTTTGGAAGTCTCTAACTAATTATTATTAAACTAATTCTCCTTAATTTAATTAGTGAAATGACTAATGGGCTTGGGTCCAAGTTGGGCTCACTAATTGTCATGACAATAGGTCCATATGTGTCAAGTCTAATATTGGCTAGTCTCTCTAACTAACTAACAAATGACACAAGTATCTAATATCTAATTAATACAAGTCCAATAATCATAGCTCAACTTATTTAATACAATCCTCACCCAAATATTAAATATTTATTCTTAAAATTAAATACCCATGTTAAATTACTAAACTACTCCTAGATGGAAAAGTAAGGGTGACAATCCTACCCACCTTAGCAAATTTCTTCCGCGAAATTAAGAAAGAACTAATTATCAAGAAATAATTACAAACAAGAAAAGATTATACCTCACGGCTCAAACATATAAGGATATCGCTCGCGCATCTCGGCCTCTCTCTCCCAGGTACTCTCTCCTTGTGAGTGTTGCCTCCACGTGACGTACACCAAAGAAATTATCTGGTTCTGCATCACCCTCTCTCTGCGGTCCAAAATCTCCATGGGCTATTCTGGGTAGTTGAGAGTCGGGCCAACCTCGATCTTCAAGTGATCTAGTATATGGCTGGGATCTGCCATGTACCGTCTCAGCTGTGACACATGGAACACGTTTGCACTTTCTCTAATGCAGGCGGCAAGTCTAGTCTGTAGGCTACTGCACCGACCCTCTCAAGAATACCGAAGGATCTGATGTATCATGGACTAATCTTTCCGCCTCCACCAAAGCGAATCGTGCCCCTTGTCGGAGAAATCCTCAAGAATACCATATCACCAACCTAGCACGAAACACAGCCTTAGCACTCTAATAAAAATAAGGAATCACAAGCAATACAAACAAAATCTATACCTCAAACTCCAATGGTCTCCAGTGGCTATCGGCCCAATGTCTTTGTCTGTCCTGCACCACTCGAAGTCTATCCCTGATGAGCTTTACCTTCTCAGTTGCATCCATGACCATCTCTGGTCCCAATAAGGTTCTTTCGCCAATATCATCCTATGATAATGGAGTGCGGCATCTCCGTCCATATAACGCCTCAAATGGTGACATCTCGATACTGGCCTGGTAGTTGTTGTTGTAAGAAAACTCTACTGAGTGAAGATGATCCTCCCAAGAGCCTCCCAAATCCAAACCACAGGTGCATAGCATATACTCGAGAGTCTAGATAGTCCTCTCCGACTGCCCGTCTGTCTGAGGGTGATATGCGGTACTAAAGTTGAGCTAATTTCCCAAGCTAGCCTGCAAACTCCTCTAGAAATAGGACGTGAAGCGACTATCCCGATCCGAGACTATGCTCACAGGAACTCCATGCAATCTGACTATCTGACGCACATACATCTCTGCGAGCTTCTCTGTAGACGTACCCACTTTGAATAACAGAAAGTGGGCTAATTTTGTTAACCTGTCTACGATAACCCAAATCGTATCTTTACCTCCTGGAGAACGTGGAAGCCCTGAAATAAAGTCCATCGTCAGATGCTCCCACTTTCACTCTGGAATGGGTAAATGCAGAAGCAATCCACCTGGACTCTGTCTCTCTGCCTTTACTTGCTGGCATATAAAGCATCTGGATATGAAGCTAGATACCTCCCGCTTTATATCATACCACCAAACATGCTCTCTCATGTCCCTATACATCTTTTTAGCACCTGGATGCATAGAGTAATGAGATCGATGCGCCTCTTGAAGAATCTCCTCGCGCAATGCTCTACTCGACACACACAACCTGGTACCGTGATGCAATAATCCATCATCTGCAATACTGAAGTCCTCTGCCAATCATATCCATACCTGCGCTCTGATGCTCCCCAAAGATTCATCCTCGAACTGTGCGGCTCTGATTCGGTCCATCAACTCTGAATGTACCTAAAGTCTCCACATTTGTGTCACAACTCCAGGAACTAATACCTCAATACCCAAGCTATCAACATCGGCCAATAAATGTCTGTCCTTCATCAAATACACAGTTACTGGATACCTACTCAAGGCATCCGTGACTACGTTGGCCTTCCCTGGATGGTACTGCAAAGCAATATCGAAGTCCTTCATCAACTTGAACTACCGATGCTGCCTCATGTTGAGCTCTTTTTGTGTAAACACATACTTCAAGCTCTTGTGATCTGTAAAGATCTCTACCCGCTCTCTATACAAGTAGTGCTTCCACAGTTTAAGAGCAAAAATAACTGTTGCCAACTCCAAGTCATGGGTAGGGTAATTCTTCTCATGCGGGCGTAATAGCCTGGAAGCATAGGCAATCACCTTTCCGTTCTACTGCAACACACAACCCAAACCCTTACCCGATGCATCACAATATATAAAAAAAACCTCCTGTCCTTGATGGCAATATCAACATTGGAGCTGTAATCAACCTCTTCTTTAGTTCCTCAAAAACAGACTGACAATCCTCATTCCAGACAAACTCTACGTCCTTCGTGATTAGTCTAGTCATCGGCTCCATAATCCAGAAAATATTGAACAAATATCCGATAATAGCCTGCCAGTCCAAGAAAACTCATGATCTCTGTCACTGAACTTGGGGTAGACCATGACTCAACTGCTAAAATCTTCTTCGGGTCTATTGAGATCCCGTCCTATGTAATCACATGTCCGAGGAATTCAACCTTACCAAGAAAGAACTCACACTTCAAAAGCTTGCCATATAGCTTCTCCTTCCTGAGGTTTCTAGAACTATCCTCAGGTGCTTATCATGCTCCTCCGGGGTCTTCCAATAAATCAGTATATCATCAATGAATACTACCACAAACTGATCCAAGTACTGATGAAACACCTTATTTATCAGGTTCATGAATACCGTCGGGGCATTAGTCAACCCAAACGACATCACCAAGAACTCAAACTACCCATACCGAGTCCTGAAAGCTGTCTTCGGAATATCTTCCTTCTTCACATTCACCTGGTGGTACCCCGATCTCAAGTATATCTTTGAGAATACCTTCGCTCCGTTCAACTAATCAAATAAATCGTCAATCCACAGCAACGGGTATTTATTCTTAATAGTGAGGTTGTTGAGTACCCTGTAGTCGATACACATGCATAGTGACCCATCCTTCTTCGGTACAAATAATATCGGAGCACCCCACGGTGATGAACTGGAGTGAATAAAGACCTTGTCCTTCACTCATCTACCTGCTTCTTCAACTCTACCAGTTCGTTGTTGTTCACCCTATAGATGTGATGTGATATTGGCTCTGTGCCTAGCACCAAGTCTATAAAGAACTCCATATCTATGTTTGGTGGCAACCCCGACAACTCCTCCGAAAAGACGTTTGTATACTCACAATCAATGGATATGGCGGCTCCTGCTCTTCCAACATAGCTCCACAGAAATCTCCCTTGCTCTGCTCTGTTGTTCCTCTGACGAACTCAAACTCTGGCTCTCCTGGCGCCTGAAACAAAACTCTGCCTCCATGATAATCTATACTAGCATGGTGCCTACTCAACCAATCTATCCCAAGTACTATATCATAGCTCGGAAGTGGCATTACGAGTAGACATACGCTCAACTCTCATCCTCCCAAAAAAAATTCTTCGATCTTTGCAAACATCACTGACCAGGATAATGCCACCCCAGTCGTGATCTTGCAAGTCCTCGCCAATGGTTCAGTCTTAAGGTAATATTTTAAAACAAAATATACAGATATAAAACTATGTGAAGCACCAAAATTAAATAAAGCATGAGCTGGAAAAGAATCAAGATAGACTGAACCTGAGATAACATCATCGACTGGCTCCTCCTCCTTGACGGTCAAGGCGAAAGCTCACCCCTGTCGCTCGGCACCTCTCTGCTACTGCTGGTACTGAGCGAACTGCTGCTATTATGGTGGTAGAGGAGGTCCTCTCTGCTGTCCCGTTGGTGGTCTTGCGAGTGCTCTCTGTGCCTGTGCTCAGTCCTGAGATGGACGAGCTGAAGCTTTAGGACAAGCTCTCAACTGATGATCTCCTGATCCGCAGAATAAGCACTGTCCCAATCTCATCCTACATGTATCCCATATGTGTTCTTGCTTCTTACAGAATTTGCAAGGAATAGCTGGCCTCTAGATTTGGTGCATCTGCTATACCGACGCTCTAGCTGGTCCATGATACTGCTGCCTCGGCTGCTGGAAGTGCCTCTGGTGCTGCTGGTAAAAATGAGGCTGCTTCATTGGACTCGTATTAGTACTGGATCCTCCTATGTCCCTCGGCCTCTTAGAGCCAAGCTCTAGATCATCCTCTGCCCACTGTGCCTGTCTCAGAATCTCCTCAAAAGTAGAGGTGGGATCTCCATTTGTATGTGATTTGATCTCCCTTTTCTGGCCCTTCCTCTGGGGTTCTGCCCCTCCACAAAGCGGCCTAATCTGTAATACATACATATATATATATATAAGCCTATGGCTCATGTATAGTTTACATTTGAGCATTGACTCATGTAGGAATATAAGCCTATGGCTCATATCCCTTTTTTTCCATATATATATATATATATATATATATATATATATATATAGTGTATATTTATATTAGTGTATATATATACTTAAGTGTTGTGTGTATGATATTTGAGTACATATGTGGACTGATAGTGATTGTGTTGAGTTATACATTATGTGAGTGTATGACAACTTGAAACTAGAAGTGTTAGTGTGCACTGTCAGTGTGCTTGGAGACTCGAGTGAGTAAGGTTGATGTGCAGTTAACACAAAGGTTAGGATGTATCAGGTTTTCAGTTAGGAATTAATGAGTTGTAGCAGTAGTTACTACTACTGTGGCAAGGGCAGCAACATGTGTCGGTGTATTTACATATGTAGTGGTCGAGTGTGCCATAGTGGGAAATAACAGAGCAACAAAAGCAATATGGCAATAGGGAAGGAGGAAACTTTTGAGTTGGTCATGTTTCAGTGTACCCAATGACTGGTACTTGATAGTATCTGTCACTTCTTGCAGTCTTACAGGTAGGGATGTATCATCAGGTCTTCGAATGTTTCAGGAAGGGTGCAAGCCTACGAGCACTGCAAGTACTGCACTCAGGTGATTACATTGCATGGTTGGGGGTAGGCTAGGCACTGTTAGTGCCTTGTAGTGTGTATCAGTCATTTGAGTGATAGGCATTATGCTTGCGTATTAGTTTTCAGTATCAGATATAGGTAATTAAAGAAGAAAATTTCAGTTGCAATAACAACTAGCTGTAATAGTAATAGTAGGTATAAGGGATGCTCGGGTGTTGGTTGGCAGTTGTATGCCTGGCATTAAAAACAACAGTAGCTGCAGTAGAGATGAGGCTTTGAGTCAATAGTCCTAAGTATGGGAATGGTAAGGTTGGGATCTTATGAGGAGAGGGATGCACATGATTGCTGTTTCAGTCAGTGATGATGAGTATGGGGTATTTTAGGAAATGCATGTGTATTACTAACCAGGGGCAGTGAGTAAGTATGGGGGGTATTCAGGACTGTGATACCAAGTAGAAATCAAGGTTGTGAGTTGGTAGCAGGATGCATTAAGATATCAGTTAGTATTGGGTATCAGTTGGGGGTAAGTAGATAATACCAAGAGTATTAGTTAAGTGATAGTAAGGAGAGGTCTTGTTGTGCATACCAAGTGTGTCAGTCTAGGAGGGGGCTTTGGAGTACAGTTAGTATCAATATATATAGTATAGTATATAGGTATGAACTAGGCATTAAGATAAGATATTTAAAGTCAAGGTACTAACATGTAGTGTAGGTAATAGGGTATTGTGGCCTAGAATACCTAGTATAACAAGGTATTAACTTAGTTAGCCTAGTATGGACTAGTATACCCTAGTAAAGACTTAGAAGTGGCCTAGAAATATTATAATAAACTAGTTAACCATGTTTATCATCTCATACTACTCATTGACGTTATTATTCTATATTTAGGTCTTTGTGACTCTATTTTGGACATCGATCCTCACATCTTGCTCAGGACCACAGACGAGTACATTCTATGACATTTTTTGTTATTTTGATGATTACTATAATTTTAGTTCTGTAGTGTTATACTTGATTCCCGACACAGTGGATTCACGAGCTAGTATCATAGATACTTGTCATGAGGAGTCATGGTTGGATCCATCGTACTAGCTGGGGACAGAGAAGTATTAGTTGATTATGTGATTATATCCACTTACTTGTGTATAGCTCACCCTCACCATACGAGGGTGTAGCCTGATCTTATTACTTATGCATAGCTCCCCATATATGATTGGCCCAATCTCCTTACATGTACTTATGCATGGTCAATCTTACTTGATTGACCTAATCCCTTACCTGTACTTGTTCATAGCCGATCATATATGGTAGAGCCTGATCTTGTCCCATGTCAATCACATAATAACTAATATTTCAAGGCACTTAGTAGTTGTTCATTTCTCTATTCCAGTTTACACTTACTGATATAGTCCTTCCCTTGTTTATTTACAGTTTATTATTTCCTGTGATATGATGATTGTCTCTCCCATTTTCTTATATTCCAGTATTGTATTTCCATCATGTATATTCATTATTCGTTATTTTATAGTCTTTATTAATTTAAATAGAACTGTTATTAGTTTATGTGCTTTGCTCCAATCCAAACTGGATAACATTTTTCAGAGGATCTCGAGGACTTTTGTTCCACATACTATGGCCCAGGAGTAGATGAGGGTTACATCCAGGAGCTTCAGGAGGATCCTGTTCCAGTAGAGGATCCATTAGTAGTGACTTAGAGCCTAGCATTCATTTGTATTGGGGATTGTTCCACTTTGAGATATTCTGAGTTGTACTATATTGAGACTTATGTTGTTATTGTGTTAACTAGACTCTTAGAATTATTGTTATTGTGTTGATATGTTTATTTCCATACTTATGTGTTGGAACTTCTTTTATATAATTTTATATCTTTATCATTCCATTCATATTCCTATAGATCATATTGTGATTGAGTATTGGTATGACATTATATTTATATTCCTCTTGTCCTCCTTATGGAGTTGATATCATTGTCAGGTTATATATTACTGTGAGATATGATAGATAGTATTGTGACCTAGACAGCGTTCTATCATCGATGTTACGGTGTAGGCTGGACATACCCACATACTCGTACCCTTTATTTTGGGTGTGAGTCGTGACACCCCCCCCCCCCCACCACCACCAATTTGTTCGCAGGTGTTGAATGTCCTGCTGGATTAGTCCGGAGCGATAGTAGATCCTCATCCTCATGAGAAAAAATTATAAGATGATGTATTGAGATTCTTTTGTATAAAGGGATATAATGTATGAGCGATATCATTGTAATTTTGTATACTTCAAGAGAGATGTAAGCCACCATAGTATGTACCAATCAGTTATTGACAGCCTTGTAATCATTGCAAAAGATATCAATAAAAAACTTGTTTCCTTATATCACCGTGTTCATTTGGTTTTCTTCATATATTCGGGATCGGGACGTGACAAGTGAAGGGAGATATCTGTACAAAGATAATTACATTCATGTACTTATAATTGTTATATTCAAATACAAGTACAAGTACAAGTATATATATATATATATATATATATATATATATATATATATATATATATATATGAGTCATAGGCTCATATTTCTACATGAGACATGCACACGTGGACCAATAAGAATGGATTCCTATATCTCATGTGCACCCATATGTACTAGTACACTCCATTCCTATTGGTCCACATGTGCATTGGCTCATGTAGAAATATGAGCCTATGGCTCATATCCCTTTATATATATATATATATATATATATATATATATATATATATATATATATATATATATATAGGGTAAACGGAATATGAGCCATATGCTCATATTCCTATATGAGCCATGCACATGTAGACCAATAGGAATGGATTCCTATATCCCATGTGCACCCATGTGCATTAGTATACTCCATTTCTATTGGTCCACATGTGCATTGGCTCATGTAGAAATATGAGTCTATGACTCATATCCCTTTTATATATATATATATATATATATATATATATATATATATATATATATATATACTTAAATATATATATATATACTTAAAAATATATATATATATATATATATATATATATATATATAAAGATATAAATTAACCAATGAACCAGATTTACAACCCCACCATTCTTGTACCACACCATAAGCACATAAACACATCAGATCCTATACATCCTCTAACCAGCATAAACACCAAGCCACCGTAATAAGCCAACTCCCCTTAGTTATATATTCTCACATCCTGCTCAATATTAAGGGCAATGCCTATAATCGAATTGGTAGTTCCTTCAAAAATTCTTTTGTTTCTCTCTCCACACGTGCCGTACCGTGCTAAGTAGTCGAATCCTAGCTTGCCTCACCCACTGCGAACCCTTCGATTGTGGCCATCAAAAACCTGTAGGATACCATTCAACGAAGAGCATAGGTTCCCAGGGAGGGCCAATGTACCATACAGCCTCATCCAAACCTGACTTGCCATTGAGGAGTTGAAGAACAAATATTCCAAAGTCCTCTCCTTACACATGCACAACAGGTGTATAGAATTATTGATATTTACTCTAAAATGAATCAACCTGTCCAGCGTCAGTAATCTCCCATGCAACGCCTTGAACAAACATACTTTACTCTTATGGCAACCCCATTCACCCATATGTGATCTGCCCAACTAACTTTAGGGAGGTCTGTCTAAGCTCCTCAAATGCCACAATCAACGAAAATGACCTAGGGAGATTAGGTCATCATACCCAATAGCCTTTGTCCCGCTCCTTGTCCATTTGTAAAGACTCGATCTCCTTGTTGATTATTTGCCCGACCTTACTAGCTTGAACATTCCACTTCCTTCCTTGCATAATTTTTTCTTTCCATATCTCTATTCCCTATTGAATTAAAAATCTGCCACCCCCAACTTCTCCACCAAGTTCTAATTATGCATTCTTCGAATCCAACCACAACTCGGTCAATTGACTATTTCAAATTATCCTCATAATTCTCGACTTGATACTTCCCGATGATTGAGTATACATTTAGGGACAAAGAAGTTATTGTCCTATCTCAAGACCCATAAATTAGACTATTGTACATACTTGTTCTGTATCCACTTTCCACACATAGAGTTACTTCAAAAAATTCCATGTCAGTTTCGTAGTCGCGGTGTCCTCAAAGAGCTCATCGTCCAGAGGACAACCCTCCCTCATCCTTTATTTTGTACATGTTATCCCATGATATCGAATGAATCCCTCCCCCTCCATATAAAATAGCACATAACCGCTCAATCCGGTTAATGGTCCTCGCAGGAATAAGTATATATTGAAGCCAGTACAATGCGATCTCATATACAACTCCTCTAACCAACTCGATACTACCCCCAAACAATAAGACCTGGGCTTTCCATCCTTCAAGTTATTTTTGGACATACCCCACCAACCCTTGACAGTTACCCTCTCGCGTAGGTGAGAGAGAGAGAGAGAGAGAGAGGGAGAGAGCTCCCAAGGTATTTAACAGGTAGCTCCCCCCTCTTCACCTACAAGCGATATGTTGTGTTAGAGTCCAATTGTCACAAGATTTGCTAAAGTAAATCATACTCTTTTCTCTATTCAACACCAGAACAGAGTGTCCCAAATTCGCCAAAAAAGCATGAGATTTAAGAAAGACTTCTTAGAGGATTAATAAAGACAAGTTGGTCATTAGCGTATATTAAGTAAGAGATGATAGGAGAAACATGCTTGAATAAAGGCACAATACTCTTTGAATTGAACAGTCAAGCCCATACGACTGGTAAAAATTTCTCGACTATCATAAAAATATAAGGAGACAAAGAATCGCCTTGTCCTATCCCCAAGTTGCTTTTAAAGAAACCACACGACTTACCTTTGATAAGCACATAAAAGGACGTCATTGATACGCATTCCTTTACTCTATCAACCCACCAGTCATCATATCCCACCTCTCTCATCAGTTGGCAAAAGAAGGATCTATTAACGATGTCATACACATTCCTTAAGTCTAGCTTGATGCAAGACTTCTCTCTACCAGGCTTATTAAACCCACGAATAAGCTCATGCGCAAGGAGGAAGTTGTAAGCAATGCTCCTCCCCTTAATGAATGCTGCTTGGTCAAAAGAAATCATCCATCCATAATTTCCTGCATTCTTTTACACATAATATGAGCTATCAACTTGTAAAAGAAATTGCAACAAGCAATCAGTCAGTAGTCAACGAAGGACACAAATGCTTCCTTCTTAAGAATTAAAGTAATGAATGAAGGTGGTGTTGTACTTCCTTAACAAACGACCAGATATGAAGAATTCCTACACGACCTCAACAAACGACCAGATAGGATTAGGGTTATTATTTTTAAGACTTAGTTATGATTTGGATTTTGGTGTTAGGGTTATGATAAAATTATCTAAAACAACAATATACTAATTAATTACTTAGTGAAACACGTCCATTATTTCTAGTGAAACATGTAACTATTAGTATTAGGGTTTTGGTGTTAGGGTTAGGGTATGGTTTTAGGACGCTAATTTATATAATTGCTAGTAAAATATTTAATTATTTTATAGCAATAAAATACTAATTATAATAATGGTAACACTAAATAAGTTTCTAAAATTAAGATTTAATAAACACTAAATTACCTCTTCTTACTCCTCCCGTTGCTTCTTCTTTATCTTCGGTCTCTTACTATTACTCTAACTCTGGATTTTTTTTACCATTCCTCAACTTTATAGAAGAACAACATCCAACGAACGCCATCCACCGTCAACCTCCCTATCCACCATATTTACTCCTCTACCACCAACATTTAAGAAAAAAAAAATTAAACAATAACACGACTAAGGGTGTTTTTTTTACACCATGCAATGGAAACGTCCTTATTAAGGACGTTTTATCAAGGGATACACATTTACTAAAGACATAACGTAAGATAAACGTCCTTAGTAAGAGCGTTTTCTTTATTTGACCTAATTTAATTTGGGTTAAGATGGTTTAATTTGAAATTATGATGAGTTTTAGGGGAGAGTGTATGGATTCACTATTATGTTTTTTACTATGGTCGTTTGGTTTCTTACTTACAATTTTGAACAACTTTTTTTCTCCTTAATGTAATATATTATAATTTAATTGCTATGTGTGAATTTTTCTTTAAATAACTAGGATTAATTATACTGACACCTCTATATTTTGTGTTTACTAAGTGGACATTCTCTAATTTAAAAATAAATACACGAACCTCCCCTGCCCATTTATATTTTTTTTAAAGTAGTGGTGGTTAGTGTAATAACCCTTTACATAAATCATAAAACTTAGGAGAGGTCCGTGTATTTAACACAAAACATAGAGGGTGTCGGTATATTTATTTTTAAAACTAGGGGAGGTCCGCTTAGTACATGCAAAACATAGGGAGTGTTAGTGGAATTAACCAAAAAAAACTATGATTTTGTTAAACCTTGGAGCGGATCCAAGCATTGGTTTAGGGTGGGCTGGAGCCCACCCAAAAAAATATATTTTACCTTTTTTTTTATAAATTTTTTTATTTTGATTTTTTTTAATGGATTAGTTCACTTCCAGTCCACCAAAATTTATGGTATTCCACCCCGCTTTCTGGATCCATCCTGGTTGAACCCCCTGTGACTATGATTATGAGAGATGCCAATCTCTTTCCCAGACTGTATCAAAGTTTTGATACAACCACTATATGACAAGTGGGTTCCACATGTCTCTTCGTAAAGCATACAAGTATATATATATATAACAATAATGCTAAGTTTACTACCAAATGCTTACAACATTCTTACAACCCTCTAATCTCTCCTGCTATGTGGGCCACCCCCGGTCTCATCTTTCTCCCATTGAACGACCGTCACGTGACGTTTTGGCCACATGACGACCACCCGGACAGCCATCGGGTTCCACCTCTCCTCCTCCTCCAATGGTATGGTCGCCATGTGGATGCATGTGGCAGTTGTAAGAGAGTTGTAGGCTTTTAGTTGTAATCCTAGCATAGTTTTGTATATAAACTTTGAGGTGGACCCACTTAATGTATCAAAAACAGAAAATTTCACCTAGAGCAAAATAGTTTCATATATTTACAATAAAAGCATTAAATTTTCAAAAATTACTGTGGAAGCATCAAAACGCCCTTTGTAAGGGGCGTTTTATGTTTTTCCGTTAACGGAGAAAATAAAAAAAAATTATATATACATAAAACGCCCTTTTTAAGGACGTTTTCCATTTTTATTAATTTTTTAAACCTCTCTCCTCTCTCCTATCTCTCTCACACTCTCTTCAGCCGAAGAAAAAAAAAAATTAAAATAAGTGAAAACGCCCCTTGTAAGGGCGTTTTACATTTTTTTATTTTTTAAACCCTATCCCCTCTCTCCTCTCTCCTCTCTCTCACTCTCACCGAAAAAAAAATTTAATATAATAAGGAAAATGCCCTTATGAAGGGCGTTTTTCCTAGGAAAAATGCCCTTCACAAGGGCGTTTTCCTTATTATATTATTTTTTTATTTTTTTCGGTGACCTCTCTCCTTTTTCCTCTCTCCTCTCCCTCCCTCACACTCTCTCTTCTCCTCTCCCTGTTCCCGCCCCTCCCGCTCTTCTCTCCTCTCCTCTCTCTCTCTCTCTCTCTCTTCTCCTCTCTCTCTCTCTCTCTCCCCTCTCCTCTTCTCTCTCCCTTTTTCGCTTCTCCGCCTCTTCTCTCCTCTTCTCTCTCTCTCTCTCTCTCTCTCTTCTCCTCTCTCTCTCTCTCCTCCCTCCCATCTCTTCTCTCCCTGTTCCCGCTCCTCCCGCTCTTCTCTCCTCTCCTCTCTCTCTCTCTCTCTCTCTCTCTCTCTTTCTCTCCTCTCCTCTCTCTCTCTCTCTCTCTCTCCCCTCCTCTCTTCTCTCCCTCTCTCTTGTCCTGTTCCTACTCCTCTCTCTTGTCCTGTTTCCACTCCCACCCGTGACTCTCCTTCTCTCTCTCTTCTACTTCCTTCTCGTGACTCTCTTCTCTCCCTCTCTCTTGTCTTGTTCCCACAGGTGACTCTCCTTCTCTCCCCTCTCTCTCTCTCTCTCTATTATCCTATTTCCATCCGTGACTCTCCTTCACTGTGAATCCGTGAACAATTTTGTCCTTATAATACATTGGAATGCCTATAAGAATGATAAATTCTTCACAGAAGGAGAGAAGAAAGAATTTTTTTTGATAGTTTCTCCAGTTAGAGCACTCAAAATATATATGGCTTCTCAAAATGACGGACGCATACCCCGGTGGACCTACAACCGGGTATGGCCAGCAGGCATTCGCTGGATTACTGGAAATACAGATTATGTGCATTGTATGACCAAAGTGGTATCTCTTTACCGACATCGATTTGACACATTAACCGCCTATGAAGATAGTATATAATTATTAAATTAAAATTTTAAAATATATTGTTGTGGCTACCATTTATTACTTGTTGAATGTCAAATAGGTTGTTTGGCAACCTCTAAGTGTGGCACAAGAAGTGAGAGATGATGAACGTGTCCGCAGTCTCCATAAGTATTATATCATGTACAACGGATCTATCATGTTTCATCTAGCGGATCGTGTTATGCGACAGTTCGGACTGAAACAGATGATACCCCTGGAGCCTTTGGCTTCTAGCAGTACAAAATCAAATATGGAAGAGCGGGTTCGAACGTATATGATTGGTTGGCATTCCAGATTTATTACGCATGGCGTGGAACACATGTCTGAATTAATGATATCGGCGGCAGATTGTAAGTTAAGGAATATTTCAAATAAATAATATGGTATTATATCTTACATATCATTTTGTGTTAGCTTTTTACAGTGGAGGGTACTATCGATTTTCTACGTTGGTACGGATGCCCGCTAGTGGAAAATAGGAGGTATCAATTTGAAGAAGCTCGGTTCCAGCCACGAGCTTTAGATGATCTGAGCTTACGTGATAGGAGGGCACGTGATTCTCTAGTGGTATGTGTTCTTATTTGCATAAACTATCATCTTTATATATGTTACTTTATATTGATTGAGTGTGGATTTAAATATTCAGGCGGAGACACTGGCTGATATAGCTGAGGATCCCGAAAGAGATCTAGAAGGAATTTTAGGGACGACTGTACAATATATGCGCGCACCACTGAGTCCACGTTTTACTCCACTCGATATACCAGACAGCCATCCGGTAGGCTTCGTGAGACAGAGGCAGGCAAGTCCTCGTAGGACACGTGAACGAGGAGCTGGTTCGAGAAATATAGAGGCACGAGTTTTACAGGTTGGTGAGGGAACATCCCAAGCTTACAAGGGCACTTCGCAGCCTTACGTTGGCATGTCACAACCTTATGTTGGCATGCCACAACATTACGAGGAATATTCCCAGCCTTACACTGGCATGTCACAACCTTATGTTGGCATGTCACAACCTTACGAAGGTAGGCCACAACATGACAGTGACAGATCCCAGAGTTACGAGACCACATCCCAGAGCAACGATGCCACGCCACAGGGTGCTTCTCAACAATGGGATTGGAATTATTACATGCAGGAGACTGGCACTTCGTTGTTTGGCTCAGCCAGCCTTGATCCAGACTCCCATTTATATTTGCCACCAACGGAGGGTACAGAGGAAAGGAGAGATAGGCTAGTTCTTAGGCTAGTTGATCGTAGAGATTATGGAAGGGATGACAGAGGGGGCTAGTAATTTTGTTGGTATCCATAAATAAATGTATGACAATATTTTGTTGGTCTTACAATTTCAGTAATATGATGTTTATTTTATTCGAAAGTTCAGCAACTTCAATTACAACATTATAACAACGTTAAATCAAAATTATAATTACTCAAAAAAGATACAATAATGATATTCACTGCCTCGGTTGGTTTCTACAACTCTTTTTGTTGTGTTCCAGCCCGCCACAATTACTACAACGAAGATCTCTTGTCGACGGTTCTCTTGTCATTATACGATTCTTCTTCGGTCTGCCAGCTCTATGCCCAAGAAATGGTACTCCAATTTGACCTCTTATAGGTTCACTTTAAGGATTATAAGGGACTGGAATCAGTTCCATACATGGCATGTATACAGCTCTAAGTGTTGCAACAGAAAATTCAACAGGATAAAAACTTTCAACTGGTACGTTAGAAGAATGACATGTAAAGCAAGCATGTTCACATGGTAATAGAGTATGTTTCTACCGACCACATGTACAACATTTACGGTCTAGTTCAACCACATAACATCTACTTGTTTCATGATCCCATATTTCAAATTTATTATTATTAAAATGCAATAACTGAAAATGGTGTGACTCTCGTCTAATACGTGCTATAGTGTTCATCATCCTTGGACAAAACTCTGTTTCCATCTTTTCAGCATTTGTTCGATGCTTGTCGTGAAGTGTTATTATTTTTTCTCTAATACCATCAAGCAATATTTATATAGGTTTGTCACGCAAACTTTTAATCTAATTGTTAAAATATTCAGCAATATTCGAAGTGTTAATATCTAATCGTGGGCATGGTGCATAAGGTGTTATCCAGTGAGAAAAATTACGATTTTCATCGCTTGACCCTACAATCCAATCGAAAACATTTACATCTGCAGATTTTATTGTTTCCAACCAACCATTGGCATCAACCTCATTATAAGACCGGGCAAGTTTGTCTAACCATTGTAGATATGTCGGTGTACGAGGACACATATTTTTTAAATTTTGTTTAAAATGTTGAATACAAAAAAAGTGGAAAGAGTTTGGAAAAACTGTTCGCATTCCACGAATTAATCCTTTCTGTTTATCAGATATAAATGAAATACTATCCCAACGTTCAAAATAAGTTTCAAAAGACATTTTCAAACAGTTTAAAAACCATGTCCACGACTCAGTATTTTCATTCTCAGCAACACAATAAGCAATAGGATATAGTTGATAGTTTGGATCGTGAGCACAAGCAACAAATAAATTACCTTGAAATCTAGATGTAAGAAAAGTAGCTTCAATACTAATAACAGGTAAACAACCACTTAAGAAACCATCCATACAAGCCTTGAAACAAATAAATATTCTTTGAAAGATATTATTTTCTACAGTTTTTAAAAAACATTTGCTACCGGAATTTGTTTCCATAATTGTAAAACAATATTTCTCAAGACTACCTTGCGCATCAACGTAACTGCCGTTAATATCATATAATGCAAGTTCCCTAGCTCTCCAAGCTTTGGAATTGTCACGCCCCAGTCCCAAAATACGTAGGACTAGGATACGTAACCATGCCAGCCGCCCGTATATATGGCAACTCCAATATATGGAAACCATATATACGTGCGTACGCTGTATAATGAACAATAGTTCACCAGTGGTATAACTAATCACAAGTCACAGGGTAATATCTAAATCTCATCCACAGAAATCAAATAAACATGAATAACCCATAACTAGGTAACTAGAACTCAAAATAAAGTACCTAAAGAATGACAGTCGGATGGAAACAAATCCACTGCCGAAATAGAATATAAAAGGAACCAGATACACACCATATAAGAACAACATCTGACAATCACGAGGCTCGAAGAGAAGACCTCATCGTAATATAAGTAATATGTCCGGATCTGCGCTCCTGCGAGTACTCAAGAACATATACACCTGGCAGGGAACCAGGTCCTCAGAGGGACATAGCAAGATACATAAAAATAATATGCCATAATGTAAATACTGAATAAATAATGGGGTGTGCTAACCATCTAAGTGAATGCAATTTAAAGACCTTGTAGTACGCATGGGAATGTGTAGGCTAGACATATGCTGACGTAATTTACCAATCGTCATGACTGGCTAGTATATGTGTCATAAGCCCCCTGATTCAAGGGCACTCTGCAATCGTCCATCCCCGCGGAGCATGGAACGAATGATAAACAGGAATACCCCATCCTCCTCGGAGCATGGTAACGGGAACAAGAAAACCAATACCCCATCTCCGAGCAGCATGGTAACAGGAACGCCCCATCTCCGAAGAGTATGATATCAGGCAACAGGAATATATAAGGAGGGGGTGTCCCATACGCCTACTAGTATCTTTCCCGCCCAATATAGATGTACAAGTCGTGAAAACGACGTGGACACCTCCTACTATGATACAAGTCTCAATAAAATAAACAACTGAGCTAAATACCGCTACACGTGTTGCTCACACTGATGGCCAGTCACGCATGAGGCACGCGTCCCTACATGTACTCACTCTGTGACGTGTAATGATACGTGTCAAGGCCTGAGAAGTTATATCAATAACTTCACAACTTTAGGTGGGTCTACTAGACACTAGGTCAGACACAAGTCCTAACGTCAACGCATTCGTTGACTGCACCCGAGTCTTCTCGGACGCGCACATTTATATAATATTAAAATAAATAAATATGTAACTAACAATAACTGAATTTAAACAGTACAACAAGGCAAGGTATACTTGCCTGGCAAGAGAGCTGTAAATGTAATATCCATATGTCAAATACCAAGTGTCAGAAACTATGGCCTCGGGATGAAAGTCTCCGGATGCTGAAATAAATATCACTAACAGTCTCAGAAAATATCAAATAGCTAGAAACGTCTGTCCTTAAGTCCAATTTGGACACAGGGGCAAAAATGACAGTTTCTGGTCAAAGCGGGGTCCACATGTGGGCCACTTTGCACCGAAAAATGTGTCAGGGTCAAAGGTCTCCAAATTCGCCAAACTTAGTGTCAACAAGTCCAGAACGTTGATACGAATCCAACGGAATATCCAGAACTGGATTCCGATGTGCCGATCACAAAATCGTCCGTTAAGTGGAGCCGGTGGAGTCGGTGGGGCCCACGATACGGGATTTTGTTAACGTTCTCAGAATCGAACCAAACTTGGATCACAGGACCAGCATATCGCTACGGGTTCGATGGCATAAGTTTCGTATCGATCCGACGTGTATACACAAAGTTACAGCGTGTTCCAGAACTGACGGGTACGGGGCGGTGTCGACGGATACGCGTTGATTCCGGTGTGCACGCACATCCAAATCAACTTCTGTGAAATCCCGCACGTCCGTATCAACGGCGCGCACGTTTTGGTAAAGACCACGTGCGACCAAGTCGTCCCGTTTGGCGGGGCGTACTCAGTTCCGGGGTGAATCGGGTCATTGTTTTTCCTGTTTTTGGATCGCGGTTTGCGATCATCACAGGACGCGATGCACCGAGCGGGTTGCACGGGCACCGAGAGGGTCATACAGTCTACGAGATGCAACAGACGGAAATGAAAACGGAAATTTGAGGAGAGAGATATGGGTACCTGAACAGGGCTTCGGGAAATCAATTTCTCGTGTCCGACTCGTCTCTGACACGAGTCCGAGGGCTGTGTCCGTGTCTGAGTCGCCTAGGGTTAGGGACTCAGGCTGCTGGCCGGAGCTTGGCGGCACTGCGGCTAGGGCCGGGGTCGTCGGAGGTGGCCGAAGTCGTCGGCGGCGACGCCGGGGGCTGACCGGAGTCGGCTGGGACGGGGAGACGTCGAGGCGGCTAGGAGGAGAGAGGGGGAGCTGCGGGAGTCAGAGGCAGGGCTCGGGGATGCGGCGCTGCCGGCGGAGCTGGGCAGGAGGCGGTGGCGGCGTCGCGGCGAGTGGTCGGACGCGGGCGGCTGCTCAGGGGGTCGGGTGGAGAAGTTCGGCTGCTGCGGCTCACGGAGGCGGTGGAAGGGAGAGAGGAGAGGAGAGGAGAGGAGAGGACGGCGCTCTCCGGCGGGGGGGGTCGACTCGCCGGGGCGGCGGAGCAACTCCGGGGGGGGGGTTGGCTGCGGGCTAGGGTCAGGGGTTGGGTTTTGATTTTCTTATTTTTCTTTTATAGAAAATTATATTAATTTAATATGTAAAAATATCTAAAGATATTTACAAGATATTTTCGGGATATTTTCGGGTGGGTCCCGCCTCCAAATGGACGGTGCAGGTTCACCGGCCAATGAGGGGGTGACACCTCGCACTGCAATTTACAGGAAATTCTCTGTAATTTTATAAATTGCGTAAAGGTCCTATTTTGGGAAATTGCGCAATTACGAAATTGTCTGGGAAAAATATCCGATTCCTGAAAATAATAAAATTCACAGGATTGAAGGAAAAAGTTGTGTGAGGGTCCTGAGGGGGTGGGGGTGAGTCTGGGCAGGGACTGGACCTGATTTTATTGGGTGATACGGGCCATCGTATTTATTAATTACTAAATACTGCGCACGGTGTTCTCTAATTATTTAGAGGCAGGTAGGGTCATAATTTTTCTACGGTGTCAATACACTAAATGTAGTATACTCAGTGTAGAAAATTAACGTATTTTTGTTTGGGCAAAACAGGTGCAGGTTGACCTCAAATCTCTAGGGGTACAGAGATGGGTAAAGAGCAGGAAATAAAATAGAAAATAAATACGGACTTTTGTAACGATATTTGTGCGTCTCAAACGAGGCTCAAAATAAAGCATCTGGGACTTGCACAAAATTCAAAAAAATAGTCTAACATGTCTAGGACAGGTATGTGAACTTTGTTCGGGGATAACAGTCAAGGTAAAGCTCCAAATAATTCGGTGATGGACAGGTGCACAAGTCAATAGGATATGTAAGCAAAATAAATTAATAAATTGCAATAAATCCTAAATTGTTAAAATAATCCTAAAAATACTGAAATCTGGTCGAGGGGGTTTACAGGAATATGTAATATGTATCCGATGTTCTCTAAGTATATCGTATAAAATGTGTGCCGGACTATACAAGTTGTTCTCTCTAATTTTACCAATTATTTTATTTCTTATCCATGCAGTGGTGGCTAGTGGATGATGCCCTCTTGTAAATCCACCTAAACATGAATGTCTACCTTCAAATGTACGAATTTCAAATGTACTACCATCATCAATAGCTTTAGCGTATACTCTCCAACAACAGTTTGGAGAATCACAAGTATACACAATTCTTTGATGATTGTTATGTTTAGATGAACAACTAAATTTATATGTAATTGCTAGGTCGCTAATAAAATTACGAAAATCCTTAGGAGAATCAAAATGTCTGCCAACAAATAATCCGAGAATGCAACCATGTACATTAGCATCATTATCATCTAAATAGTAATCTAAATTTTCAACCAAATTATCACTGTTTTCATCGTCAACATCATTATTTTCTGTATCAGAGTTACTTTCAGTGTGATTTATACAACTAGGACCAACATTGAAATCTTGGTTATCATTAAAATGTTCACTAGTTGATATGATAGTTGTGTCGATATTTACTTGTGATGGGATGATGTAAATTTTAATACAAGCTGAAACTAAATTACTTTGAACAATAAAATTCTATGTTTCTTCACAATCTACTATTATCAACGCATCTTCATAAAACCACCTTATTGTAAATTCATAACTTATGCAAAAACGATCAGAAATAATACTACGCAAACTAGCTAAAGTAATATTTCTATAAGTGGTTATAAGATGAGTATTACCTCCATGGTAAGATAATCCATCTAGTATACCTCCATGGTAGCAAATTATTACTAAATTTTGATCCATAGTAAAAACTGTCGTCTGAATTAAGACTTACAGAAGTATATCAGAAAAAAGCTGAGACGAAAATGGTAGCAGATTAGGGATGAAAGTTTCTTCTGACTTCAATTTAAGATAAATAGGGTAAAGAGAGAGTGTATGAGATATACAAAACTCATACGCATGAGGCATGTATATATATAAACTAAATCTAACCGTTAGAATATAAACGTTATAAATTTAAAGTTAACATTACCTATTGTACGTTAGAATATAAATGTTAGCTATTGTACTACTACTACTATCTACTTCCCTAGCATAAGTAACGTTATAAATTTAACGTTATAAAGTTAACGTTACCTATTGTACACCTAGTACTATCTACTTTACTAGGAAGGAGAGAGAAATGAGAGACATGAGAGTGATAAAAGAGAGAGAGCAAATGTTAGGAAGAGAGAGAGAGAGTAAAAAATCTTACTTTGCAGAGAGAGAAGAGAGTATATATATATATATATATTACTTTGACTAGGAGAGAGGAGAGGAGAGGAGAGGAGAGGAGAGAGTGGGGCGGACAGGAGAGAGGAGAGAGGAGAAAGAGAGATGAGAGATTAAAATAAATAAATAAATATAAAACGCTCTTTGTAAGGACGTTTTACCTATTTTTATTATTTTATTTTTTTTCAAATTTTTTTCGTTAACGGAGTTAACGAAAAAACATAAAACGTTCTTACAAAGGACGTTTTGATGCTTCTATAGTAAATTTAAATTTTTTAATGCTTTTATTGTTAATATATGAAACTATTTTGTTCTGGCTGAAATTTTTCGTATCAAAAACTTTTATCAAAATTTTACTCTTTAAGGACAACTTACCACCAATCCGGTGGGCGTTTCGGTAAATTGTAATCCGGAAAATATTCCATGAAATTGGAAAAATAATTTAGGCGGAAGTAGTTTCATCGCGTGCTCAGAACAAAGAAAGAATTTTACCAAACAGTCCGTAACCGGAAAATATCCCATGAAATCCGTAAAATAATTTAGCGTGCGGACGTAGTTTCGTCGCGTGCTCAGAGGAAGGAAAGAAAGGAATTTACCAAACAGTCCCTAAACTAAAAGAAGGTAATTTTAGCGGACGTAGTTTCATCGCGCTCAGAAGAAAGGAAGAAATTTACCAAACCGTCCCTAAAATATAATGAAAGTAATTAAATAATTGGGTTTCTGGAGAGTTCAGGAAACTGGAGGAAGAAACGTCGAAAATCCCCTATTTCTTCCACCACCACACCTCCAACATTCCATACACGAAAGAGAGTATACAGAGAGAGAGGAGAGAGAGAAAATTAGGGTTTGAATTTGGGATGATGACTGGATTCGCGTCGGCGACGAAGATGAAGAGGAAGGACTTGGAGGAGGTCTACGACGAATTCTCCGAGTTCTCGCTCAATTCTCCCGCAAGGAAAATTAGGAGATTGGTAAGAAAAACGTTTTAAAGTACTCTTCTTTGTTTAATTTAGGGTTATTACTTTACTGAATTAGTCTCTATTTATTAATGCTTCTTCTTTTTCCCAATTTCTTGCGTTTATGGATTACTTTGTAGAAGATTAGTGTAGAATTGATTAGACTCTGGCCTAATTAACTAACTGAATTTTCAATTCTTATTAAAAAAAATGTTCTAATTTGTCTTACCCTACTAGTACGGACGCTCCAAAATAGGCGGCGTGTCCGACACGTGTCCGTGTCGGGACGCGGAAAGGCCACTCAGTACAACGATAGGGGCACACAGAATAGGTGCAGCGTTGCTCTCTCCAAGAGTACACTTTTTGTGTCCCTAAAATGTTCGCGCAGCTTTAACTATTTTTATTTGCGGTACTGTCTGTTCGGACACGCGTAACCGACACTGCAAAATAGACCAGCACAAAGAAAATTGGTCCATGTCGTCTCATAGTCCATAGTCGTGTACGTGTATGTGAGGGCTTTCACTTATTTTACACTGATCTTGTTTATATTTGGCTTTCCTAATTGGTAGGATGCGGACTTGCCGCCGATCATGGAAGAGGGGGAACCTTCTTTTTCTGCAACTTACGGGCAAAGGCCGCAGCCGACGGAACAACGAATGAATTGTACTTCAATGTCCGGAATAGGATCAGTAATGGTTGAGGAGCCTTCTCTTCCGTCGAACGAAGAGACAGCTCTGGTTTTGTATAAGCCAGTGGATAACCCGCTGGTACTGTCGCCGAGTTCTTTTAGAGTGCGTCTGGACTTGATCGATGGTCTCAAGAGTAAGTATTTAATGGACTCATTTCCTCTCAGGCTATAGCTCTATATGAATTCTTAGTTAGGATGGTCACCAGGATCCAGACGCCTTTAGGCGCGTGTAGCTTTCTGGCATCTACTTAATTTGCTACTCAAAAATCCTTTTGCATGACATTTTTTTCTGGGTTATACTAGTTTTATAGTGTCATATGAGGTGTGTGGAGAGATGTTCTGGTCTACTTCAATCAATGGCTGATCCATCATTGTCACGTGTAATAACTAGTCAAATTTCTGAGTTCTGACAGCTAATCAACATTTTTGAGTGTTACATTCATACTGAATTCTACGGGAGCTTGATCCGTGGTCTCATTTTTATGAGTACCAGAATTATGTGTTAATTCATAGACTCGGTATTATAAGGTTTTAGTTAGAATATATCCTTCAATGTCTTACTATAACTTGCAACCAAATCTAACTAGCAAGGCAACCGGTACACTGCTGGATTTAACCATTCTTCAAACTATTTCTTCAACTTTGGTTAAATAGTTGCTTGCTGTGATGCCTGTTGCTTTTGCAAAAATGTTTATTGGAAATGCAAAGTTTCACTTGGTCTTTCCACATTTTGAAGTGCGCGTGTCCAATCCAACCATTGTTACTGCATTTCTTTTGATGGCGGTTGCTATATTTATCAAATGTTTGAAGGTGGACACTGCATTTGATGTTTCTTACGGAGGTTTTCATTTTTTAGCCATACATTTGATCTCTTCCAGTGCAGTGGAGATGTTTTTTTTTTACTTGTAGATTAAGAACATGGCGATGATAATTTTATGAAGAACTAGTAACGTGCACATACATTGCACGTGGGTAAAAAATTTGTTGAAAAAAAATTAAAATATGAATTTATTATAAATACTATCATTCATAGCAATTGAATTGAACTCATGCAACCAGGAAAATGCCTCCCACCTTAACGAGTTAAGAGTTATTTAGTTATAAGTAAATCTAAATAATTAGTTAATTTTTTTAAAAATAATTAATAAAGTATTTACATACGGCTTAGACGGTTCAATTTTGAGCCGTTTCCAAGCCACCTTATATTAGTAGAGATAGATATTGTCCTTGTTTCTACTGTTTGTATGACCAACTGTTTGCTTAAATTTCGGTGCAGATCAAGTTTTCTGGTCTGGCAGCTCTAAACCAGTTACGATTGAGGAAGTACCCATGGATTACGTAGGAAATGCTTCTGGCAACTCTTTAGCCCTTGTTCCCTGGGTGCAATCCCAGGACGTAACTGGATCAAGAGGCGTGATTGTGGAGGAACCCATGGACGCAGACAGTCAAGGAGGTGTCTCCATGGAGATCGAGGAAGATGGACAACAAGGTGAAGGTCTGAATGAGTGGCCTCAGCACTGTATGACTCCGCAAATCCCTCAGAACAACTCTACCCCTATTATGTGGTCCTGGGGATGAAAGGGGGAGAGGAAGCGTTTGGTTCCCCCCTCCGAAGGACGTGGGTGGTTGTAATTTTTGTTCCTTCCTCTTGCTAGTTAGTAGTGTACTTCATTCTGGAGAGGAAGATGGGTCTAGACTATTGGATGAGAGGCTCGACTCAGCGTTTTCTATACTACAGTGTCGCAAGCCTTCTGGGAGAAACTACTGTCCTTTTGTTTGTTTTTTTGATGTTGCTCCTATGTGAGCTTCGGCACTGTCTTTCCTTTATGTAAGTATACATGATTGGGGATTTGATTGATCTCGACCAAATATGATCTTTATAACTTCAAAAGATGACTTGAATATTTCTCCTTTCTCCTTTTTGCTATAAATGTGCGGGCAGTCATTTTTGGTCGGTTTTGTGCCCAAGAGCTGATCAAGCGACAGGTTTATGGATTTTGTGTTTGCGATCGGCATTGGTATTCTTGATTGCAGTGGTCACTGGTATTTGGTAAACTTGGGACTGCATTGGTGACAGGTAAAAGAAGTATTGAGGTCTCAGGACTAAGACCACGTTAGAAACTTGGACCAAGACTGAGGTGGCTTTAAATGTTGTTACTAGGTTGCCCTGGAGGCGTGCGTGCGTTTACAGGAGTGCAAGGCAAACTGTCCGTCACGTCTCTCCTGATTGGCCGGTTTTTAGCAGGGACGAGGTGATGTCTGCAAAAAAGATTTCGGCCAATCAGGAGGTGACACGTGGTCGATTTGTCTTGTCTTCGATTTGTCTCGTCTTCTCTTTCGGTTCGCCAAGAGTTTTCCTGTTTACGTTGATGGAAATGGAAAGAGGGTCTCTCATGGATTCCATGTATTGATTTCCTTCTGAAAAAAAGAAGGTACATTCATTTAATAGGATTTGGTTCTGATTGTGTTCCTTTTTCTTTTCTTCTTACTTTTTCTGCCTATGCACAATACATTTTTCTCGACTTTAGTAATTATAGAGAAAATGATAATTGAGGCAGACTCATGTTAGGTTAATCTATAGAAACCTAGATCGTTTGATTTTGGGGCATAAAAATGATTCATCCTTGTATGAAGAATTTATATCATAGTGTAATGCATTTGCAGCGGAAAGACAGAAGTCTGATAATCTTGGTTCGCTATATACTATAATTTGCAATATAATGTTGTAAAACCATATATTTAATGTCCGATCCAGTGTAAAAGTATAATAAAGTTGTAAAAAATGTAAACTAAAAAAAATATTTATTGCAGGGTAAAAGTATAATAATAGTATAGTAAAGTTGTAAAAAATTATTATGTCCGACACCAGTGTAAAAGTATAATAATAGTAAATGTGACTATTATTTGATTCAATTTCAAAATTATTTAGAATTAACAAATAAAATATTTAAATTATGTTTAAATGTGTAAATTATTATTTTTCTAAAATTTTAGTAATTTATTAACAATTTTTTTTTTTTTCCGATATTAAACTATCGATATCATAGAAATGGTCCGATCATACGAAAAACCTTGCTACGTGCCTATTTATGTTGGTTGGAATTAATTCTCTAATTGGTAACATCCATATTTTTGTATGATATTTATTTGGCTGTGGTGACAGCATTTTCCTTTGATCCCACAGAAATATCAAGCATTCCTGTTAATGTGAATACCTGCAAATCTTAACCCAGAATGGCAAGCAAGGTATGCAATAATTTTTCAAGTAGTCCGTGGTGTCGTAGCCTGTTTGTTACCATGGGAGATTCTTATGAGGATGGGTACGGTTCAAATTTTCTTTATGAACTTAGTTTCTAACATGGTGCAAATGACATATAAAAAAATAAAAAAAATCCCATGTAAGATAAAGATACCTCAACACAATTAAACACAAAAAAGTAGAGCTGCTACTAAAGAAGCTTACATGATTTAAGAAGCATCATACTCTGAGGAAGAAACTTAGCAATCTGTAACCTTACTACTACTAGTAGTAGTAATAATAATGCTGAAGAAAGACTAGAGAAGGAGAGACTAAAATAGCCTAATATATATATATATATATATATATATATATATATATATATATATTTGGATTCGTTACTTAGGATCTCCAGCCACCCAGTCGGAAAGCGGGTGTCTCTCTCTGCTGACCAATAGGGACAGACGGGTTCGGAATAATTAATTCATATGAAAGTATGGTGCATCTGGCCATGCATGGGTGTTGTAGTTGGGATAGCCCATCGTCTCCCCTCCCCTAAACATCATCTGATCATGGTGGGTGTTCATCAGCTCGGTGAACCACTCCTGCCCCTGGAGCTCCTCCATCTGCTGCTCCAGAGAGCTCTGGACCGCCTTCTCACTGCCGCCACCCGCGGCCGATACCACCACCTCCTCCTCCTCCTCCTCCTCCTCCTCCTTCTTCACCTTCTTCTCCTTCTCCTTCTCCTTCTCCTTCTCTTTCACCACCACATGCACGTCCCCCTTGCGTATCCCCTCCACCCTCTTCCTCACGTCCCCCAGCTTCATCTCCACCAGCCACGCGAGGCTCGTCACGTCCTCGACTCCCACCCCCTCCAGGCCCCCCTTCCCCGTCGCCATGCTCCGGTGCATGAGGAGCCTCGTCTCGAGCTCCCGGTTCTCCCTGTCCTGCTTCCGCAGCTGCTCCTGCAGCTTCGCGATCCTCTGCCGCATGAACCCCTCCTGGTTCATCATCTTCTTGCTCTGCTCCATCTCCGGCATGCGCTTCAGCTTCGCCAGCACGCGGACCGCGTCCGGCACCGAGGGCCACACCTCCGGGGCGGGCTCGTTGGCGCCGTAGACGATCAGGCAGGCCTTGACGTCGCACAGGGTGCTCAGCTCGCTCACCTTCTTCATCAGCCCCTTCCTCCTCTTCTTGAAGGTGGCCCTCCGAGCGGCGTCGTTGGCGATCCACTCCAGCTTCACCTTCTTCCTTGCCATTGATGCCTGAGGGATGGATTCAATAATGCGATGTGGTATGTGTGCTTCTTGCCTTATGCCTCTATTTATAGCTAGGTCCAATCCCCAGGTTGGTGCCTTGTGCCAATTCCAGTAGAGCATGTGGCATTAAGCTATGCATTTGATGGCAATTAGTTGTAGATTTTATGGGTTTTCTCAACATTAAGGTAAGAAATCTGAGTGAGGATATATACGTACTATGATATATTTGGCCATCAAGAGAAATGGATTGCCTGGTACTGTCAAAGCATTTGTGCTTTTAGATTGCACACATTAATTATCTGAAAATTAGGCAAGAACTGAGTGTATGTATATGCCTTGTCGTGGTTGTCAACTCACGGTATGTGCCGTGTATCAATTTGCTTGTACATCGTATCGTGTATCGTTTAATTTATAGTAGTGCTAGCATTTTATGTCTATATACTTCTACATTTATATGTGAATTTTTTTTTTGGTGGATATTTTTGTTAGTTGCATTTTTAATGATATATGAAGTTCCGGAATTCAGATTCTTATGTATATACAATATATGATTCATAAAAAAATTGATACTAACTACCAACTTATATATATTGTATGAAATCAAACTGATACGTAGCATAACGATCATATTGTAATATATGTATTATGTATCGTAAGGTGCTAATGACAAAGATATATACATGCTAAAATGCTGGATAATTTATAAGTCCGTACTTGCCAATTTGAGGAGAGATTAATGTGCGTACACAATCATCTGTCTTTTCTAAAGAGTTAATGCTTGAAATTCCTTTCAAAGTGAATATCCGAATCGTTGCTCCTCATGGAAAAGTTGTAAAGACCATATATGTGCTAAAGAAACACCTTTAATTGTCTAAAGATCCCACCAATTAATTTACTTCCTCCAACTTAATTATAATGGTCAATTGAAGATGAATTAGGGTACTAATACTATGCACCAAAATTATCATAAATGTGCAGCCCCTGGCCTTGTTCTTTGCCTCTTTGTATTATTTTCATATATACAAGCATCTCCATTCAGAGAAGGGAGTGTTGCAACTAACACAATATGAAGGGAAAAAAATGACTACAAGTAAGATATAATGCTGATTATAAAGACTAGAAATACAAATTTATACATCCTAGCAAGTGTTGGGGTTTATTGTACGTTCTTTGTAAGACGGAAATAACAGTAAGGATCGAATATTACAGCTTAGAACTCGATGAAGTCGCCCCTAGCGACGTCACAGCCGATGAACCATCTTGACAAGGAGAATACATAATGAAACAAAACTCACTGGAGTTGTTAAGATCATTATAGCTCAAAGCGATTTGATCCTATATATGTTGATCACCTCCAGGAACTAGTAAGTTAAAAAAAAAACTATTGGAACGCTGGTTCGTTACTAAGCTGCACTGGTGCACAACAGTTCTGACTGGCAGTACTACTGTTGCAGTGCGGATGCACCTCAATTTGACGTAACGGACCAGTTATGGTTCAAGAGGCATAGCGTGGCTTTTGCATGTGTTAAAAATAATTAGATTTATGATTAGATTATTTTTCCTATATGGATATATATCTCCTCTCCTACTCCTATCCGGATATCTCCTCTCCTATTCCTATCTGGATATGGATACCATCTCTCTCTCTATATATATATTCGTAGTTGTATGACTTTTTACACCATCCACTAATAAAATCAATATTGTTGATATGTTTCATGGTATCAGAGCCTAGGATTTTTTAGAAAGTTCCTTAGTTCAAGTGCGGATCGCCATTGTCTTTCTCTTCAGGAAGCTACTTATTCCATTGATCCTCTGCCAATAGTTATTTGAGTCGACCCTTTCAAACATCTCTTCATGAATCTCCCTATTCCATTGATCATCTACCGAAATATCATATCATGTACAAAGTTGCTTAATGAACTATTCAACCCTTGGAGCAACCTACGACCGGAAGTGCCAAAAACAAAAGAAACAAAAACAAAAACAAAATGTGTCCTCTATGTACCTATTACAGGAAGCATGTTCATTATGCTAGCACCTGCTATACTCGTCATCGATCTAGCCTGATTTGTTCTCATTGCAAGAAGTCGGGACACTCAGTGAAAAATTGTTTTATGCTTCATCTATAATTAAAGGTTCAATTCTTCAAGCAGATAAAGACAAATTGTCCATTCTCTACTAGTACTCTGGTACCTCAGGCTGACATTGTTGATAGTACAAAGACATTAGTAGATATTCAACACCGTCTACTCAGTTAGAGTTCCAAGTCCAACTTCGACTTCAACGCCAGCCTGTCTTTGCTGGCTCCTCTGCATTTGCCTCTACTGGTACGTCTACTTCTTGGATGTTAGACTCTAGTGCTTCTCATCATATGACTTCTGACCTCTTATCTAATATTACACCTTTACCATCTCACATTCCCTCTTTACACACGGCTGATGGTTCTTAGTTGGTCATTACTCAATCTGGTTCCACTATTTTTGACACTTTGAGTCTTCCTTTTGTCATACATGTTTTCCATCTTACTTTGTACCTCATATCAGTCAGTAGCCTTTGTAAGAGTGAATTTATTGTTTCTTTTGACTCCCTCACATGTTCTGTGAAGGATCCTCATACAGGCTAGACGATTGTGTTGGCCTATCCGGTATCAGTCAACTTGATTTTGATAGTTAACTAAACCATGCATTGATATGTCACAATCTGAAGACTCAACACTACTGTTATATGCTGATTGTACTACGTCATTTAAATATAATTTTTATTTTATTTGAGTATAGGACTTGTGTACATCGAGTCGCACTGGCATGACTCAAAGTCCACTCAAACAAACCCTCGAACCTAGCCACCAAATCAGCTTACATTCAAACCCAAACCTTACTAGAATAGACAACCGAACTCGGAACGAATTTGTGCCGAACTCGATCACCTATATAGTATGAAATCAACCGATTTATACCATCAGAATAACACATATTAGCGACGCCTAAAAACGTCGCTAATATGTAAACTAACTTTATTAAAATAATTTAGCGACGTAATTAGCGACGTTTTTATGGTGTCCGTGTATATCATGGTCGCTGACAACAAAAATGTCGCAAGTCGTCGTTGTAGCGACGTATATTTGTGACGACACGATGTCGCAGAATATACGACGATTAGCGATGTGTCGTCGTTAAATGACGACATAATATTTGGTCGCAAAATATCGCTACATTAGAGACATTATGACCGACGTTTTGCCATGTCAGCATGTTAGCGACGTTTAGCAACGTACTAGCGACGTCCTTGGTATCAGGTAGCGACGTTCCGATACTTTTTAGTGATGTAAATGTACGTCGCAGAACGTCGCAACACATCGCTAAATTGAAAAAAAATAGAATGCAGTTTGTAAAATATTTTCCAACAAAACTCTACCTGCAGTTATAAAATCACAGTTTATATAAATAGATCCAGAGCAACCCTCCGTTGAATTCTCTGGGTTCGCCGACCCATTCGATGGAACACTAAATACCGATAAATTTTGGTGTACAATTAATATGAATAATATACTAAACTCACATAGAAATAAATCTACAAAGTTACATTACACTAAATATGTCTAAAGAAGTTGATAAATAAATTTAAAATAAGTGTCACATGCGTCTCAGAATGTAATAAAAAGTATGAAATAAATACATCAAAGATCCAAGAATGGGCCAATACACACAAACACACTAAAACATGTCCAAACAAGGACTACTACTGATTAGGAGGAAGAGACTTGAGCATGATATTCAAGTCATAGCAAATACCATTAAACATCTAGGTATACCATATGTGCCAGGATTATGATTGTCTCTATCCATGTGTCAGGGTTAGGATTGTGTCATGTGTATGTGTCTGTCCTTGTACCATATGTGTCGGGATTATGGTTGTGTCCTGTGTGTGTGTCTATCAATGTGTCCTGGTTGTCTCTTCTGTCTGTGTGTCCTAGTTGTTTTCGGGTCAGGGTTAGGGTTTACTGAGCGGGGAGGAGGGGAGAAGGAGAGCCTGAGGGATGGGTCGACAGAGGGGACTGCGTCGGAGGGGAGAAGTCTCGCCGGAGGGAAGGAGACGCGCATGAGGGAAGAGGGGAGGAGGACCACGCCGGAGGGAGGAGAGGACGAGGCAGGGAGCATACGCGATGGAGGAGAGGAGCCCCGCGAGGGGGGGCTTCGCCGGAGGGAGGAGGACGCCCGAGGGGGGGACTTCGTCAGAGGGAGGGGGTTTGAAATTTTGGGGATTTGATCGAGAGAATGGGGGAAATGATATACTGAACCCTATATGAAATAATTTAGCAATGTCCTAAATAGACGTCGCTAAACATCGCTATAATTAAAATATTACGACGTTTAGCGGTGCACTAGCGACATCGATTTCTATTTTACTAAAATATGTCGCTGAAAGACGCCAAACGTCGCTATTAGTGACTATCTGCGACATTTTATATTAATGTCGCTAAATTAAAAAAATTAGTGACGTTTCATAATAACGCAGCTAAAAGCGTCGCTATTTGGACAATATTTGGTAGTGTTATTAAACCCCTGATTTTCTGGCCCAACGTTAAAATTTTTGAATTAAAACCTACCCGAACTCAGGCCAAATTTTGTTTGCCAATACCCTATAAATAGGATTGAATTTCACACACTCAATATCTCATCCCATTCTAAAATCTTCAATCATTTAGTGAGAAAACATCTGAGCCTGAACCTTTCCATCTCTAAGAGCAACTCCCTAGCCTTCTAAGTTCCAAGTGCGGTCTCGGTCTAGAAGTCTACAAGAGTTGTAAAGAGCTTGGCTCAACCAGTTTCCTCTCTCTCTCTCTCTCTCTCTTGCTGTGAAGTTGTGAGACTTCGAATCAATTCTCGTTGTTGTAAAGAAGTGGCAAGCATTCAGATCAAAGCTTGTGATTCACTATTGGTGATTATAGTGGATACAACTCCAAGCAAGAGTTCTCGGGACTGGAGTAGTCCTCTCAGAGGGAAACCAGTATACATCGTGGTGTTTGCGTTTGCTTTCTCTTACTCTTACTTCTTTATATTACTGTCTTGCATATACATTGTAAGGTAATCCACTATTTCTAATGAACTTCTTCACCTTCAGTTCTTCTACGTATTGATACAACTTATTTAATTCTGAGGTGCCATTTGGTGAACTTTGTAAGATATGGGTCCTACTCCGGGAGTCAATTCTATACAAAATTCTACATCTCTTACCGAGGGTAACCCTGGAAGATCTTCAAGGAAAACGTATGGAAATTCCTTGGCTATCTTGGGAATCTTCTCTTCTGATGTCATTGCCGCTGCGATCCTTTCTTCATGCTGGTCTCCTACATATCTATTAAAGACGAAGTCCTCTATGCCTGGGATACTAAACAATACTCTACCCATACGATAAGCTATCGTAGCATGACTGTCTCCAAGCCAGTCCATGCTTAGGATAACGTAAAAGCCATAGGGAACTCGATCAACCTCGTGGGTAATGAACGCCAGCACACTACGACCGGATATGCTATATACACTCTACTGACTCCTACTAGCCCATTATCAGTGAGTATATTCAACCTCTCTGACAATGCCTCAAACTCCAATCCAATACATGTCACAAATTATGCAGATATAAAGGAATGAGATGCACCGGAATCAAAAAATGCTATAGCACGATAATTTCTGACAAAAATATTATCTGCCACCACGTCCCTTGATGCCAAAACCTCCTCCAGAGGTAAGATGAATGCCTACCCCTGGCCCTGCTGCACTCCTTATTGTTGCCTCCTTTGGAAACGTTGTAGGGGCCTCTGCTATCCTTGCTGCTAGTTTCTCTACTGCTGGTACATATGAGCATGCATCGGTAATGGACACTAATCTAATGGTCGTACTGCTAACGATGGCCCTCTGTATTGAACTGCCCCCAGTGCTGGCAATGTCAAAAACTGCTGAACTGGCCCTCCTGACCTCTGCATCAAAGGACAATTGGCAATCCGGTGACCTGGACTACCATACCTTATACACAACCCATTGGTCACCCTACACACATAACTAGTGTGTCCTTCCTTGCCATAGTAAGTGTAACCCGCTAGTGCTCCCTGGCAGTGATGTTGTTGTTGCTTCCTTGGATGCTGCCGAGCCAGTATTATTACTGTTGAAACTTTTGTCCTCCATGGTGCTGAATCATAGATACGAATGCTAGGTGATAGTGCTGATGTCCGGTGTATTGCTCCTCCTCCACTACTCTGAGCATGAGACCTCTTTTAGCCCCCTGCCCTTGCAAACAACCTCTGCATGGTGAGCTCATGCCTTCTCGCTACTATCAATAATTTCTCATAATTTTGGTAATCATGCCCTTCTACCAGTTGTAAGATCTCCATGTGAAGTCCCTGCTGGAGCCTCATCGCCCTATCCGACTCTATAGCCACCATCGTTGGAGCAAAATTACTCAACCTACAAAATTCTACTGCATATCTATCCACAGTCCTATCGTCTTGTTTGAGACCGATAAACCTCTGTTAGAGCTCATATTATGTTACGACTCCAAAATACTTGGCCCTGCATTGGGTCTTGAAACTATCCAAAGAGATAGGACGCCTCAACCCAACCTCTACAAACGCCCACCAATCACGAGCAAGGTTATGAAGCTGCAGTCAGACCTGGTCAACTTGTTCCTGTCACGACCCGCACCCGGTGTAAGGGTACTAGTCGGAAACAACGCCCAGCCTACGCCGCAGAATCAGCTGTAGAACGCTGTCTAGAAAGTCTATCTAAAGTAATGAACCACCAATAATGATAGTATACTCAATCACAGAAACTAAGATAGAATGAACACGATCAGATAAGAACAGAATAGTCACAATACAACTCATGAGTTTAAAATAATACATCAATGAGTCTGAAGAACAACAAAAAGAGCTGGAGACAAATCCAGTACAAAAGAATACTACAACACTACAAAGCTACAACTCCAGGTCAACTGTCTCAGTTGGGATAAGTCCCTCTTGAGCCAGGGTCTCAGAATCTAAACCCACAACATCCTGGGGTCCATAATAGGTAGGGTACTCCTCAGTGTCATCTGGAAAAATATATCCAGTCAGGAAAGGAGCAGAGTACAACCCTAACAGCAGTTCTCAATCAATGATAAAAACTATGTAACAGTAAATAGCTGTGGATAAACAAGATGCATAAATAGGTACAAGAAAGTATAGACAATAAGGAAATACTGGAAAGAAATACAATAATGAACTATATGCTGATAAAACAATAGTACTAATGACTAAGTGTGTGAGTACAGCTTAACATGTGATCGGCTTGGGCAAGATGCAATGCGGCCTGGCTAATCATACGTGCTGTGGATGATCAACACTATTCAGGAAACAAGACTTTATTCAATAAGGATTTGATCACATATCTATACTAATACTCCCCACCCCCGACTGGTATAATAGATCCAACCACGGTATGCTATGGCACTAGATTCCCCAAGAAGATAGCTAGTCTCCCCGAGAATCGGTGTCTGTACATGTACAAGATAACCAATGAAACAATACTTGCACCATATACACCATATACCAAGGAATAACATCTCATGACGAGATCCGGATATACCAATCCGTGTAACCATAGTGTCGAAAGAAATATGTAAATCTGCACTAGATACAACGAACATAGAGGATATCATAAATGAGAAACTATCAGAGAATGTACTCGCCTGAAGTCCAATGAACAGTCTCACAAATGTCTGACTCGGTGCCTCGAAGACCTAGATATGGAATACCACATTAATACAAGGTCCCGGAAAGAGAACAAGTCAAACTAGGCAACTTCTAGGTCAATAAGTCAATTCTAAGTCAAAAGTCAACTATGGTCAACTCTAAAGTCCACTAAAGTCAAACATGGTCAAACCCAAAGTCAACCTCACAAGACATCTATAAAATAATATAGAGATAAACTACAATAATTTAGGAATCAAATTAGATTCCAAAAGAACTCACACAAAGTATACTAATAATAATATATACCCTAAAATAATATATATACAACCCAATATTTATATAAATAACATAATATATTATAACAAATATTATACCTCACAAAACACATATATATATACATATATATATATACAATAATACTATATACAATATAATTTAAAACTGTCAAAACGTCACTGAAAACAGTGAATAAAAACAAGATTAAATTAAAACAGGTTTAATAGTGACAGCCTTGACTGTCACTGAAAAATCCGTCGCAGAAGCTCCCTATGCAAACCGCTGCTGCCACAGTGTGCTGACAGTTTCAAACTGTCACCAAAATCCGTCGCAGAAAGGGTTTGCCGCTCAAACACCCCGCAGCATTAATGACAGATCTGTCATTAAATGCGGTCCACTGTACAGCGGCTGCTGTCACCGAATAAATGACAGTTTCACTGTCATAAAAACCCACTGTCACTAAAGCAACCAAAAAATATATATATATATATTAATATATATATATATATATATATTAATATATATATACAATAAAATCACAAAACATATATATATAAATAACTAATAATTATATACTTATATATATACACATAAATTTGCACATTAAAATATTAATAATTATAAAACACAATGCACATATTAATGTACATATTTTACATGGCTAGAAGCACACATAAATACATTCATTAATATCCAAATAATTATATAATAATTATAAATAATATAATTACACAATCAAATACATAAATATATTTATAAAATATTTTATGTAGACTTTATATTATTAACAAGTAGTAACATATATAATTGCATGCAAGAAGCTACATATTATATTGTACACCATATTAGCACACACAAAAATATAGATCTATGCTACAAAAATTATATAATAAATACACAAAATAAATATATAATATCCATATATATTTACTAATTATAAATTGAAGAATTAAACCACAATTTATTAGATCTATGCAAAAATACACACAATTGGAGAGTATCTCACCGTATCCCACTAGATCTAGGATACGCATGCGACACGAGTCCAACACACAACCAATTGCACCCCGAAGGACACAAACAAATCACAAATAATATTTATGAACAAAACAAAGTGTCAAAAGTAGATCTATGTGTCCGTGTCAAAATACGACATGTTCAAAGCCCCGTGTCGGAGGAAAACCCCCAAATGACACGTATCACCAAATAGTTGGGATACGAACCACAAGTACCCAAATATGGACACGACACTAGCTCCAAACACATAAGCTCATGTCCAATTGATCTATAGGATCAATTGACACACACAACAAAATGTAAATTCGGAATTCTAACAAAATTGACACAAAAAGCACCATAACTTTCTCCATGGGTCTCCTATGAACACAAAACAAAGTCCTATGGGTAGTACATACATATAGGTTGATTTTACATGATTAAATCTCAGATTTAGAAGCTATTTAAATGGGAAAATCTAAATTATACCTATTGGGAGATGGATTCCCAATGAAACCTCCAATTGAGATGAACTTGCTTCCAAATTATAGATCCTTGCTCCTCTTTGTAGATCCTTGCTTCCTTCTTCTAGATCCTTGCTTCCTCCTTCTCTAATGGTGAATTGGGAAGAATTTGGAATGAATTTGGTAGGGAATTGGATTGGGAATGGAGGGAAATTTGGTAGTGGGAAAATTCTAGATCTAGATTGGAATGAAATGAGAGGAGAGAGAAATTTCCCCCCCTCATTAATAGGCCGGCCATGCCCCCCTCCCCAAGTAATTATGAAATGTCCAATGTACCCCTTGGGGCCTCTCATGAAGAAATAATTAAGGAAGGAAGCTTCTAGTCTAATCATTTAATTAATTTAATCCATCTCCTTAACTATGGGCTTTCTAAATGGGCCAAGTCTAACTAATTAATTCATGTTGGTCCATGGGTCCAAACTAAACTAGTTGGGTCCACTAAAATAAGTCCAAAATAATTAAATAATATCTAACAACAATTAAATAATACAACAAAAATTATTTACCATGCACAATATTTATTTAAATAGGAAATTACTAAAATACCCTTTTTCCTAAAATGTGGTAGTGACAAGTCTACCCTCCTTAAAATAATTTCGTCCTCGAAATTCAAAGACGAAAACTACCCCCAGAAAATCACAGAACAGAACTAAAGAATCACAATTAACTAATGAACAGAACATAACAATGAACAGAACATAACTAGAAATAACATACCTCAAGGTACAAACAAATATGGATAACGCTCTCGCATTTCATCCTCTCTCTCCCAGGTAGACTCCCCCGGAGAGTGATGCCTCCATGCGACGCGCACCAAAGGAATAGTCTGGTTCCTCAGCACCTTCTCTCTCCGATCCAGAATCCCAACTGGCTGCTCTGGATAGCTAAGAGTATGGCCCACCTCTATCTCTGAGTGATCCAATACATGACTAGGATCTGCCACGTATCGTCTCAACTGCGACACATGAAATACGTTGTGCACTCCCTCCAATGCAGGTGGCAAGTCTAGTCTATAAGCAACTGCACCGACCCTCTCTAGGATAGTGAAAGGTCCAATGAATCGCGGACTAAGCTTTCCGCCTCCACCGAAGCGAATCGTGCCTCGTGTCGGAGAAATCCTCAGAAACACCAAACCACCCACCTAGAACAAAACACCACCTTAATAACTTATCTATAACAAACAACCAAGAACAAGCACACAAAAATAAAATCTAAACTATACCTCAAACTCCAAGGGTCTCCGATGGCTATCGGCCCAATGCCACTGTCTGTCCTGCGCCACTCGAAGTCTATCTCTGATCAATTGAACCTTCTCTGCTGCATCCACAACCATTTCTGGCCCAAGCAAAACTCTCTCTCCAACATCGTCCCAAGACAAAGGAGTACGACACCTCCGACCATATAGAGCTTCAAAAGGTGACATCTCTATACTGGCCTGTAACTGTTGTTGTAAGCAAACTCTACCAAATGGAGATGGTCCTCCCAAGAACCCCCAAAATCTAGTACACAAGTGCGCAACATATCCTCGAGAGTCTGAATAGTCCTCTCTGACTGCCCATCTGTCTGGGGATGATATGCAGTACTGAATTTGAGCTGAGTGCCCAAACTCTCCTGCAAACTCCTCCAGAAATGAGAAGTGAAACGACTATCTCGATCTGAGACTATGCTGACGGGAACTCCATGTATCCTAACGATCTGCCTCACATACATCTCTGCCAGCTTCTTCGTAGACAAACCCACCTTGAAAGGCAAAAAGTGGGCCGACTTGGTCAATCTATCAACAATGACCCAAATCGCGTCTTTCCCTCCTGGAGATCGTGGTAGTCCGGACACAAAATCCATAGTAATGTGTTCCCACTTCCACTCTGGAATGGGTAATGGCTGAAGTAAACCTCCTGGCCTCTGCCTCTCGGCTTTCACCTGCTGGCACACTAAGCATCTGGATACAAACTGTGCCACTTCCCTCTTCATGCCATACCACCACACACTCTCTCGCATATCCCGATACATCTTGTTAGCACCTGGATGTATGGAATACTGAGAGCGATGCGCTTCCTGCAACACCTCTTCTCGCAACTCCCCACTAGGCACACACAATCTAACTCCATGCCTCAAAGATCCATCCTCTGCAATAGTGAAATCATCCTCCAATCCTGCTCTCACCTGAGCTCTGATACTCCTCAAAGATACGTCGTCATACTGTGCTGCCTTGATCCTGTCCATCAAATCTGAGTGTATCTGCAATCCCCACATCTGCATAGCAACACCAGGAACAATCACCTCAATGCCCAAGCTCTCTAAGTCTTCCAACAAATATCGATCCTGCGTCAAGAACATAGCTACCGGATACCTGCTCAAAGCATCGGCAACTACATTGGCTTATCCAGGATGATATTGCAAAGAGATATCAAAATCCTTCATCAGTTCCAACCACCGATGCTGCCTCATGTTCAACTCCTTCTGCGTGAAAACGTACTTCAAGCTTTTGTGGTCTGTGAAGATCTCCTCACGCTCTCCGTACAAATAATGTTTCCACAACTTCAGGGCGAATATGACGGCTGCCAACTCCAAATCATGGGTAGGATAGTTCTTTTCATGAGGACGCAATTGCCTGGATGCATAGGCAATCACTTTCCCATGCTGCTGAAGAACACAACCTAAACCCTTCCCCGATGCATCACTATAAATAGTGAAACCTCCGGACCCTGATGGCAACGTCAAAATAGGAGCAGACGTCAACCTCTTCTTCAACTCCTCAAAAGCAGCCTGGCAATCTTCCGTCCAAAAAAACTCCACATCCTTCCTTGTGAGTCTGGTCATCGGCTCGGCAATCCTCGAAAAATCTTGCACAAACTTCCTGTAGTAGCCTGCCAATCCCAAGAAACTCCTGATCTCTGCTACCGAACTCGAAGTCTTCCAAGATTCCACTGCTGAAATCTTCTTCGGATCCACTGAAATACCATCACCAGTCACAACATGCCCCAAGAACTCCACTTTGTCCAAGAAAAATTTATACTTGGACAACTTCCCATACAGCTTCTCCTTCCTCAGCACATCCAACACAATCCTCAAATGCTCCTCATGCTCCTCCGGTGTCCTCGAGTATATGAGTATGTCGTCGATGAACACCACCACGAACTTGTCAAGGTACTGGTGGAACACCTTGTTCATCAAGTTCATAAATACCGCCGGTGCATTAGTCAAACCAAACGGCATCACCATAAACTCGAACTGACCATACCGAGTTCTAAAAGCAGTCTTCGGTATGTCCTCCGGCTTCACCTTCACCTGATGGTAGCCTGATCTCAAATCTATCTTAGAAAACACCTTCGCACCACTCAACTGATCAAACAGATCATCAATCCGTGACAAAGGATACTTATTCTTGATAGTGAGATTATTCAAAGCCCTGTAATCAATGCACATGCGCACCGATCCATCCTTCTTCGGTATAAACAATACCGGGGCTCCCCATGGTGAAGAACTCGATCTGATAAACCCCTTATCCTGCAATTCGTCCACCTGCTTCTTCAATTCGACCAGCTCGCTGTTGTTTACTCTATAGACATGCTGCAAAATTGGTTCTGCACCTGGCACCAAGTCTATAGAAAATTCAACATCTCGATCTGGCGGCAATCCTGGCAATTCCTCAGGAAACACATCCAAGAATTCTGCTATCAACGGATGTGGCAACTCCTTGTCTTCCACCATAGCTCCACAAATAATGCCTTCTCCCTGCTCCGCAGCTCCTCTAACAAACTCGAATTCTGGCTCTCCTGGCGGACCAAACAAAACTCTACCTCCTCTACAGTCTATGCTAGCACGGTGCCTACTCAACCAATCCATCCCAAGTACAATGTCGTAGCTCGAAAGTGGCATTACAAGTAGACACGCACTCAACTCCCGGCCTCCCAGAGTAACTCTCCGATCCTTGCAAATATCATTAACCAGGATAATGCCTCCCCCGGTCATGATCTTGCAAGTCCTAAACAAAGACTCAGCTACCAAACCATGCTTCAGAGCAAAAGAAACAGATACAAAACTATGGGAAGCACCACTATCAAACAAAGCTAAAGCTGGAATAGAATCAAGAAGAATAGAACCTGCGATGACATCTCCTGTGGGTTCCTCCTCTTCGACGGTCATAGCAAACGCTCGTCCCTGTCGAGCACCTCCCTGCTGTTGATGCTGGACAAAACGCTGCTGCTGTGTCGGAAGCGGTCCCCTCGGTTGTGCTGCAGGTGGTCTCATCTGTGCCCTCGGAGCTGGAGTTGCTCCCTGAACTGCACGACGAGGACACTCCTTCAATTGATGCCCTTCAGTACCACAATACAAATAAACTCCTAGCCTCTTCCTGCAAACCTCCCAGATGTGGCCGGGCTTCTTGCAGTAGTTGCATGGAGCTTGTTGTAACTATCTCTGCTGCTGAGGTGCCTGGTGAAAAGGCGCTCTAGCTGGAGTTTGGTTCTGCTGTGGCTGTTGGAAAGGTCTGGACTGGAAATGAGGACGTTTGGCAGATACTGCACTGCCGTTGGCCCCCAGAAAAGAATCACGGTCTCTCTTGGTCTTCAAACCCAGATCCCACTCAACCTTGCGTGCCTCCACAAGTATCTCCGAGTATGTCTCATAAAAAGACGGAATGAGAATCTTCACTTCCCAGTTTAGACCCTCACGGAAACGAATAGCTCGAACCTCCGGCTCTCTCACCAAATACTCTGCAAATCGGCTCAGCCTACCGAACTCTGCAGCGTATTCCTCCACAGACATGCTTCCCTGAATGAGACTCTCAAATTGTCTCCCCAAGTCAAGCCTGTCTATCCGGGCGAAAAACTTCTTCTTGAAAAGGTCCTTGAATACCTCCCAAGATTGTCCTGCGTCAACTAGAACCGGCTCATTCCTGAACCAAGTGCGAGCGACGTCGAACAGTTGAAGTCCTACCGCCTCAACCTTCAGATCTTCAAAAAGACGGGACACCCTCATAAGACGCTCAATGTCCTCGAGACAATCATCAGCATAGACGATGCCCTCCGTCCCTTTGAAAACCCTAGGCTCCAGTTTCTTGAAGTCCTGAATGTTGCCTGGCCGAAGCTGAGCAACTTGAGGAACAACCTGCTGCTGGATCAGAACTCCTCTCTCAACTACAGCACGAGCAAGCTGATGAGCACTCTCGATGCCCTGCCGTAGAACGTCGGTCTGCCTCTGATGTGCCTCTGACTGAGCCCTCTGTGCCTCGAGCATCTCACGAAACAGTGTAAACATCTGTGACGCCTCTGCTGGCACAGGAGGTAGAGGTGGAAGCCCCTCAGATACAGCTGGCACAGTCCTCTGAGTAGGTGGTGGACCTCCGAAAGCAGCTGACACTCCAATCACCGGAGAAGTGACTGGTGCAGGCCCTCGGGATATCGCAGACCTCTCAGAAGCTGCTCTCCCCTGCTGTGATCTAGTCTTAGGCGGCATCCTGAGATAAAGCGAAAGAAAGAATCAATATGGCACAAGATGTAAGACATCAAGGAAAGGACAATTTAAGGGATCAAGTATCAATGTCAAAGGAGAATAGTTGAATCAAAAGAATTTTCCTAGATGTGATTGAGTATCTCAGCCTATATCCTATATCCTATCGCAGGCTCGCAGTAGTACAACTAAGTTATCGCACTACCACGACATCACATACTTGTGAAGCTAGACCTGCATGGACCACCACCAAAAATGTGTCACGACCCGCACCCGGTGTAAGGGTACTAGTCGGAAACAACGCCCAGCCTACGCCGCAGAATCGGCTGTAGAACGCTGTCTAGAAAGTCTATCTAAAGTAATGAACCACCAATAATGATAGTATACTCAATCACAGAAACTAAGATAGAATGAACACGATCAAATAAGAACAGAATAGTCACAATACAACTCATGAGTTTAAAATAATACATCAATGAGTCTGAAGAACAACAAAAAGAGCTGGAGACAAATCCAGTACAAAAGAATACTACAACACTACAAAGCTACAACTCCAGGTCAACTGTCTCAGTTGGGATAAGTCCCTCTTGAGCCAGGGTCTCAGAATCTAAACCCACAACATCCTGGGGTCCATAATAGGTAGGGTACTCCTCAGTGTCATCTGAAAAAATATATCCAGTCAGGAAAGGAGCAGAGTACAACCCTAACAGCAGTTCTCAATCAATGATAAAAACTATGTAACAGTAAATAGCTGTGGATAAACAAGATGCATAAATAGGTACAAGAAAGTATAGACAATAAGGAAATACTGGAAAGAAATACAATAATGAACTATATGCTGATGAAACAATAATACTAATGACTAAGTGTGTGAGTACAGCTTAACATGTGATCGGCTTGGGCAAGATGCAATGCGGCCTGGCTAATCATACGTGTTGTGGATGATCAACACTATTCAGGAAACAAGACTTTATTCAATAAGTATTTGATCACATATCTATACTAAAACTCCCACCCCCGACTGGTATAATAGATCCAACCACGGTATGCTATGGCACTAGATTCCCCAAGAAGATAGCTAGTCTCCCCGAGAATCGATGTCTGTACATGTACAAGATAACCAATGAAACAATACTTGCACCATATACACCATATACCATGGAATAACATCTCATGACGAGATCCGGATATACCAATCCGTGTAACCATAGTGTCAAAAAAAACATGTAAATCTGCACTAGATACAACGAACATAGAGGATATCATAAATGAGAAACTATCAGAGAATGTACTCGCCTGAAGTCCAATGAACAGTCTCACAAATGTCTGACTCGGTGCCTCGAAGACCTAGATATGGAATACCACATTAATACAAGGTCCCGGAAAGAGAACAAGTCAAACTAGGCAACTTCTAGGTCAATAAGTCAATTCTAAGTCAAAAGTCAACTATGGTCAACTCTAAAGTCCACTAAAGTCAAACATGGTCAAACCCAAAGTCAACCTCACAAGACATCTATAAAATAATATAGAGATAAACTACAATAATTTAGGAATCAAATTAGATTCCAAAAGAACTCACACAAAGTATACTAATAATAATATATACCCTAAAATAATATATATACAACCCAATATTTATATAAATAACATAATATATTATAACAAATATTATACCTCACAAAACACATATATATATACATATATATATATACAATAATACTATAAAAAATATAATTTAAAACTGTCAAAACGTCACTGAAAACAGTGAATAAAAACAAGATTAAATTAAAACAGGTTTAATAGTGACAGTCTTGACTGTCACTGAAAAATCCGTCGCAGAAGCTCCCTATGCAAACTGCTGCTGCCATAGTGTGCTGACAGTTTCAAACAGTCACCAAAATCCGTCGCAGAAAGGGTTTGCCGCTCAAACACCCCGCAGCATTAATGACAGATCTGTCATTAAATGCGGTCCACTGTACAGCGGCTGCTGTCACCGAATAAATGACAGTTTCACTGTCATAAAAACCCACTGTCACTAAAGCAACCAAAAAATATATATATATATATTAATATATATATATATATATTAATATATATATACAATAAAATCACAAAACATATATATATAAATAACTAATAATTATATACTTATATATATACACATAAATTTGCACATTAAAATATTAATAATTACAAAACACAATGCACATATTAATGTACATATTTTACATGGCTAGAAGCACACATAAATACATTCATTAATATCCAAATAATTATATAATAATTATAAATAATATAATTACACAATCAAATACATAAATATATTTATAAAACATTTTATGTAGACTTTATATTATTAACAAGTAGTAACATATATAATTGCATGCAAGAAGCTACATATTATATTGTACACCATATTAGCACACACAAAAATATAGATCTATGCTACAATAATTATATAATAAATACACAAAATAAATATATAATATCCATATATATTTACTAATTATAAATTGAAGAATTAAACCACAATTTATTAGATCTATGCAAAAATACACACAATTGGAGAGTATCTCACCGTATCCCACTAGATCTAGGATACGCATGCGACACGAGTCCAACACACAACCAATTGCACCCCGAAGGACACAAATAAATCACAAATAATATTTATGAACAAAACAAAGTGTCAAAAGTAGATCTATGTGTCCGTGTCAAAATACGACATGTTCAAAGCCCCGTGTCGGAGGAAAACCCCCAAATGACCCGTATCACCAAATAGTTGGGATACGAACCACAAGTACCCAAATATGGATACGACACTAGCCCCAAACACATAAGCTCATGTTCAATTGATCTATAGGATCAATTGACACACACAACAAAATGTAAATTCGGAATTCCAATAAAATTGACACAAAAAGCACCATAACTTTCTCCATGGGTCTCCTATGAACACAAAACAAAGTCCTATGGGTAGTACATACATATAGGTTGATTTTACATGATTAAATCTCAGATTTAGAAGCTATTTAAGTGGAAAAATCTAAATTATACCTATTGGGAGATGGATTCCCAATGAAACCTCCAATTGAGATGAACTTGCTTCCAAATTGTAGATCATTGCTCCTCTTTGTAGATCCTTGCTTCCTTCTTCTAGATCCTTGCTTCCTCCTTCTCTAATGGTGAATTGGGAAGAATTTGGAATGAATTTGGTAGGGAATTGGATTGGGAATGGAGGGAAATTTGGTAGTGGGAAAATTCTAGATCTAGATTGGAATGAAATGAGAGGAGAGAGAAATTTTCCCCCCTCATTAATAGGCCAGCCATGCCCTCCTCCCCAAGTAATTATAAAATGTCCAATGTACCCCTTGGGGCCTCTCATGAAGAAATAATTAAGGAAGGAAGCTTCTAGTCTAATCATTTAATTAATTTAATCTATCTCCTTAACTATGGGCTTTCTAAATGAGCCAAGTCTAACTAATTAATTCATGTTGGTCCATGGGTCCAAACTAAACTAGTTGGGTCCACTAAAATAAGTCCAAAATAATTAAATAATATCTAACAACAATTAAATAATACAACAAAAATTATTTACCATGCACAATATTTATTTAAATAGGAAATTACTAAAATACCATTTTTCCTAAAATATGGTAGTGACAGTTCCTCAGCCGAAACCTTTGTTGCCGCCAAAATAACCTCAATGTCTTGCAGCCACGCGTCTGGTATGATGTTGTCCTCTGTGCCATCAAAGTATCTTGGCTTGACACCCCTGAATCTATCATTTTTCCCCTTTCTAGAGTGGTTTATAATCCTTGGTTCAACAAGACGTTATGCTCTTGTTGCTGAAGCTGTTGATGTTGTTGCACAGCCATCTAGTGTTGTTGTCTGGCCAATAGTCCTATAATAATCTCTAGTAGTGTTGGGGTATCAAGGGTTGTTGGTACTGCTGGCACTACTGGTGTACTGTAACTTCTGGTATTTGTGGCTCAATATTATCTTCTATAGGATCAACCACTGGTTTAACCCGGATCTGACCCTGAATAGGTACAGTCCTCTACTGATGCCCAATAGAACCCTGTCTTGCTGGCTGTTCTGCCAGGTCTGCCACTCCCATAGCCGGGAATAAAGTAGCCCAAAAGAAAGGACATAAGATATCAAATGATAGGACGGAAAGGAACAAGTAGACAAGTAGTCTCTCAGTTCAAGCAGCAGGTATCGAGGAAGACAGATTCAAATTTTAAGAAAAATATGCTTGGTTGAGACTCATAAGACCATAATACCCTACAAGTCTGAAAATACAAACTTGCATGGGCCACCAATAAAACCTTATCATATCCCAGTTACCGAAATACGGAGACGGACATGGCCAGCTACCCCATACAAGGTATGGAACGTCATACGACGATCATTGTTGTAACTAGACAATGGGGTTCATGCTATAATCAAGTTACTTAGGGCCACATATAACATCTCTGTCTCAACCAATAGAACAAGAAGCAGTAAACATAGAACATGTATGATAAAGCAGAAAGGAGTCCCAAATGCTCTCTCAAAATATTTTAGAAACTAGCTGAACAAAATGAGAAGCTTATAGAGTAGCAAAAGTATATAACCGAGATCAGATGCAGTCTTATTAATTATAATCATATAAGAAAAATAAATGTCCAAACAATCCAGCTAACAAGTATCGGAGGCTAAATGCCCAAAATAATAAAATATACAATGACGGGCAGGGAAGAAGAAACTCACTCGCATCCCTCAGTGGCCATCCGCCGGGTGTGCACCATTATTCAAGGGAAAGTAAGCTGGATCCTCAAGTGCTGGCTCTAACCTGGACATGCAAGACCATTGGAGTTAGACCCTAAATAACAAGTACCACAAGGAAGCACGAATGAAAAAACAAAAACCCAAGCAGTGTACATATATATAGTGGATGAGACAAGAACCTTAGGCGTATACACCATCATCGAGACCATATGACACTCCTACACTAAACAAGGACAAGAAGTGTCATACCACATTGAGATAACACACATCCTCTGATTCAGGTCAAGCTATAGGATTTTGCGTCACAGTCTCGGCCCATAGCCTATCGTAGCATATTAGCCCAATCCTACAACCAAATAAGGATAAGGGTTAAACCATCACACTATGACAGTCCATGTTCCTAATTCTGCTAATAGAAGATATAATATACAAACAAGTCCAATTTATAGAATTGGCAAATTACTTGTACGGCTGGCTAGGTGGAGTCCGGGTTATTCCAGAATTATAATGCAATAATAGGAATCCTCATATCTTGCATTATTCAAGCGGGGCTAGCCGAGCATTATAATTGCTGCGTAGCACGTAGTATTGTGCATTGGTCCCTCGTAAGACCATTGTACTAAGATAGCATAAAATACATAGTATAATATAGTAATCGGATATTGCAATCCACTCATGCAGATTGAAATAATATCCATGGGGGTCAGCCTTGCACACTCCAGTTTATATCTGAGGGCATCTTGTCATACACGATCTCGAGATTCCGTCCCTCATAATGCTCTATAAGTTTTAGTTACCTACTTGACCCTATGGTTAGTGGTAATCACATGGCGTGGTCACATGTTCATTCCTCCTATATGTCGTACCTTGTTAAGTGTACGCTAGGTATGAATCCACATTATTCAATCTAGATTTACCCAAGCGTGATGAAACATTCATCACTCATCCTAACCACGCTAAGGTTACTAACCAACTATAATATTCGTGCTAGAGAACTTGAGATCATATAATATTACATATCATGTAGATCAAGTGACACCTCGGTGCATTAATAGGATATGTAATATGCTTAGCATGTAGTAGGTGTATCATCACAGATACAAGTAGTCAAGTCAGGATACCAGGTCAATCAGTCAGTCACATGAATTCCTCTATCGTATTTTAGCACATTGCTCAAGTCAGGTACAAGGTTAGTATTCTCCATTGAAGTAAGTTTGGGAAACATTCATTTAATAACAAAAATAAAAGTATAAAAAAATTCTAGACAGAAAATCTAAGTATAATATTTTTGATCTCAGTAATGTGACGATGGAGATCGAGTACTGCAATGACTCTTTTACTCTGTTGACTGTCCGACGAAAAAATGAGGATGCTCTCTTCTTTATTCTCTCTCTTGAGCTTATGTTCACGTACATAGCTTGCCTGGAGGGGTATAATGTTTGAAGTAGAAAAACCAGCCCTTAGAACGTACAAGTCGCTCCTATTTATAGCCATTATGTTGGGGGCTATAGGTGTCGTATATGCTTCTGTTTGGTGGCGGCAGAAGAATCCTTTAACAGAATACAGTTGTAACTATAGGCGCATACTATGGACAGGCTGCCACGTGTATATCCTTAACAGGATATAGTTGAGTATAGGTCGAGCTGCTATGTAGACGTTTGTTGCGATTTGCTATTACTGAAGATCTGGGCGGTTCTCGTCTTTTGTTTACGTGACTTGGTTAGCTTGACACGTGGTCTACATTTAGTTGGAGAGAATTACTTCAGTCGCAACAGAAATATTTTGTCTTAAAAAATCCTGCCACGTTGGACGCATGGAATCTAGGATGCATAGGACGCATGGAACGCATGGAGTCCTGGAACGCATGGGGCCAGAGACACATAGAATGCATTAAGTTTGGAACGCATGGGGCCAGAGACGCATGGAATGCATAGAGTCTAGAACGCATGGGGCCAGAGACGCATGGAGTCTAGGACGCATGGGAAGCATGGAACGAATGGAATGCATGGAGTCTGGAACGCATGGGGCCAAAGACAAATGGAACGCATTGAGTCTAGAATGCATGTGGCCTCGTATACGTGGCACTGTATGCCTGTTAGAAGTAAAGTTCATGCTGACGTGAGTTTCTGTCGTTTAGTGTGCTCACGTCTTTCAAGGCGTTCAGAAAGTCCTTTTTGTCAGGATTCTGTATCAGACATAATCTTTGTGTTAGGCCTTTATGTGGCCAGTATTGGGGTATAGGGATACTTTAGGGAGTAGTGACGCAAGACACTGCTGGCACTAGTTATTGGCGCATGGCACTGCTGGCACATGGGAACACTAGTTACTTAGTGGCTCCTGGCACTGATGGCACACGGGAACACTAATTATGAAGCGATCGGCGCATGACACTAGACCATTATGGCGTCAGGGCTTGATCACTGCGGCGCATGGCCTTTGATTACTGTTGGCGCATGGTAGCTTATTTTCTGGGCCGCATAGTCTTTCTGCGGCTTGATTTCTTCTGAATCGATCTTGGACCACATGTTTATTGGACTCATGGAACTAGATTTTTTAATGTTTCAATAAGATCCCTTCAAAGTTTTTAAACTGATAAATTTTGGAATACTTTGAATAAGAAGCATGGAGGAGAGGACCTTGGTCTGCATATGAATGACATGTCGCATAGGCACGTTGCCCTATAGGCGCTTTCGCCAGGCTTTCAGATCATTAAATGCCGAGATTTGGTCGACTCCTTGAGTGGATCTTGTTGGAATTCTGAACCATCTCTCAGCAAGGATCCCAAAGTTATAGTTTTTCAAAGGATAAAGTTGAGTGGAAAACCCAAGCATCGCCGTCATAATTAATGTTGATAGCGCATTGCGAGAATCAAGGAGTCTCCACCATCTTTTTTGCCCTATAAATAGGGAGTTTTGTCGAAGAGAGAGAACTTTTTTTCTTTGCTCGAGTTTTTCTCTTTTGTTGGAAATTATACGTGTGAACTTTGGGTATCGTACTAGAGATAATATGGACGTAGTATAATACCGCATTTTATTAAGGATATTCTACTGGGGGGTCTTTGGTGGACCTATTACCTTTTGTGCACTTGGGTGCAAGTAATAAGTTCGAAGCAAAAAACCCTATCAGAGGTGATATGGACGTGATAGGTTTTGTGGGCTTATTACTTCTTGCGCACCTGAGTACAAATAATAGGTTCAAAATAAGCACTGCCAAAGGTGATATGGACGTGGAAAGTTTTATGGACTTAATACTGTTGGCGTACTTAGAGTTAAGTATGGGTGATAAGTTTAGATGACGACCGATATCAGAAGTAATATGGACATGATAATCGATAGTAAATTAGAGAGTTTTTCTCAGAGGTAAGAAGGATATGGCAAACTCTACTGGAGAGGATGTGAGGATGATAGCTCAGAGGTAACGTTGACGTGAGCTAAATGATTGTCATACTGAGAGGTTAGGTACGAACATGATGTGGAAGGAAAATAAAATGAGCCAGTGGTAATATGGTCATGGTTGTTTTCTTTAGATGGGGAACATGGGCATCTCATAGTTCAGAGGTAATATGGACTTGAAATATTTGCTTTTGTTGAGGACATCCCACTGGGGGATCTTTGGTTGACCTATTACTTCTTGTGCACTGGAGTACAAGTAATAAGTTCAAAATATAACCCTATCAGAGATGATATGGACATGATAGCTTTTGTGGCCTTATTACTTCTTGCATACCTGAGTGCAAGTAATAAGTTTAGACAAGCCCTACCAGAGGTGATATAGATGTGGCATGTTTTGTGGACTTAACACCGCTGGCTTGCTTAGAGTTAAATACGGATGATAAGTTTAGATGACGACCGATGTCAGAGGTATTATAGACGTGATAATCGATAGTCGTACATGGAGGTTTGCTCAGAGGTAATATGGACATGGCAAACCCTAGTCATATAGAGAGATTCGCTTAGAGGTAATATGGATATGGCAAAACCTGTTGGGGATAATCGATTAGGATAGTAGTTCAGAGGTGATGTGGACGTGAAATAATGTCCAAGGTAACTGATTTTGAGTGGTCTACCCAAAATTATAGATAAACCTGAAGGTGGCTCCACTGGGGAGCTTTTGAGGACCCACTATCTGTTGCGTATTCAGGATTCCTGAATACAGACAATGGCTTTCATCAAACTTTTATAGAAGAGAAGTGCATATTGTGCTTACAAATATGCCAGGGATGAACAACGAGAAACGTACACTGTATATTTTGGTTGTCCAGCTGATAGGAAAGGAGTATAAGTCTAGCTTAGACATAGTACTTTTTGAGAAACTTGTCGTTGATAGGCATCATGAGCAAGTCACCATTGGGTTTTGTGAGTTGGTAGGCACCGTTGGAGAACATGGATCCACAATGAATGGACCCTCCTATTTAGGTTAGAATTTACCATCCGTCTTGTGGGTCATAACCATCAGTCTTCTTACTGTCAAGACGAGGTTACCCACTTGGTAAGTCCTCTTCTTGACCCATTTGTTGAAGGCTCCCAAGAGGCTTTCTTGGTATAGCTCAATACGCTGTTGAGCTAAGAGATGCTTCTCGTCAAGCACTTCCAACTCTTGTAGCCGTCGGCGGTGATTGTCATCAACAGTCAATCGGTTGGACAGAGCCACTCGGAGTGACAAATTTTGGATATCGAGTGGGAGGATCGCGTTCGTAAACCAAGGAGAATGGCATGCTACTAGTAGGTGTTTGGACCATTATACGATAGGCCTAGAGATATTCACCCAGCTTCTTATTCCAATCATGATTATTGGATGATACAAACTTCTTGAGTAGCTTTATGATGGTTTTGTTGAATGCTTCTGCAATACCATTTGCCGCTGGATTGTAGGTAGTCGAGACTACATTCTGGATTCAGTTTTTGTCACAAAATTGATAAAAAGTATGATTTACAAACTGTGGACCATTGTCATGGATGATCCTCCGTAGCAAGACGAAGCAATTTATGACATAATGCTTGATAAAGCTGATCATGTTTGAGGTCTTGACTTCATCGAGTGGAACATCTACTGCCTATTTAGAGAAGTAGTCGGTGATAGCCAAGATTGACCGATATCCCTTAGAAGAAGGTAGACTAATTGGTCCAATAATATCCATTTTTTATGCTTCAAATAGCCAAGATACTACCGTTGGGTATAGGAATTCTGAGGGCTGGTGGATAAAGTCTGCATGAATTTGGCACGCTTGGCACTTTCTCGCATAGTCAATAACCTCTGCTACCATTATCGGCCAATAGTAACACATTCTTCGTAGATGGTCCTATAGCTTGGGTTCGGGCTGATGGGCACCGCAAACCCCGTTGTGAGCCTCACGAAGAGCCTGCTTCACTTCTGCATTCGATAGGCATCGTAGTAGAAGACCGTCGTAGGAACGATGAAATAGCATTTTGGTACCTGTATCGTAATAGAACCGGAGGGAACGTCTTCTGATGGAAGTGGCTTCCTTTGGGTTCTCGGAAAGAATTTCATAGATCGCGTAGTCAATGAATGAGAGCCTCTAGTCTTGGGAGTCGATGTTTGTCTCTACTGAGTAGCTCAGGAACAGACAGATATTACTTTTCGGGCAGACCAGCTCTTGACCGACCACTATGATCAGCTGATGGATTTTGACCGGAACTACCAGGGTGGCAGCGAGGCCGGCCAGGGAGTCAGCCTCGATATTTTACAGCCGACGAACGTGCTCTATGAAGAACCCCTCGAAGGTGGAGATTATTTCGAGTGCGGCTTCGTGGTAGAGAATCAAGTCTTCGTACCGGATCTCGTATTCGCCCCAGACCAAGCTGACTATCAACTTGGAATTATCGTAGGCTTCCAAGTAGTCTACTCCTACTTGTTTAGCGAGTTGGAGCCCAATGATAAGGGCGTTGTACTCTGCCACATTGTTGGAGCACGGCTTTATGACCAGATCGTATGGGGAAATTAGTACTTTCCTGACGCCAGCGACAATATCGCCTTTGGGCCCTGTTCTTGAAGCACTATCGAAGAAGATTTGCCAAACGGCTTTTGCGCTTGTGGTTATGTTTTAGTCTACTACTTTATCTGGGATCTCCTCATATAGCTTTGAGGTTTTCGGTACAGGGTGGGCTGCTAGAAAATTTTCTAATGCTTGGCCTTTGACCACCTTTTGTAGGACAAATACCATATCGTACGACAATAACAGTATTGTCCATGTGGCTTGCGAGAGTCAAGCGCTCCAGGTTTATTCATAAGGACCCTGAGAGGATTAACTTGCGAGATCACATGGATGGTTTATCCTGCCACTTAATACTGAGTCGTCTGAATGGCGAAGACCAGAGAGAGGAACTCCTCAACGGGTTTGTATTTGTGCTCTGCGTCGACTATCATTCTGCTGAGATAGTAGATGGCCTATTCGTAACCTGTATTACTTTTTTGGGCTATTAGAGCTCCAAGAGAGCGATCCATTACCCGCACATATAGCAAGAAGGGTCTTCCCACAACGGGGACCACCAACACCGGAGGGTTCATAAGATACTTCTTGATATCGTCGAAGGTGCGCTGGCATTCTTTGTTCCAGAAAAATGAGACTCCCTTCTTCATGAGCTGAGTGAACGGTTGATAACGTCCAGAGAGGTTTGATATGAACCTCTTGATATATAGCAGTCTTCCTTGAAGGCCAAGAAGTTTTTTGAGGTTCTTCGGCGGGTGCGTTTCAAGGATTGCCTTAGTCTTGTCGGGGTCTATGTGGATACCCTTCGAGTTTACCGCTGGAGACTCCCAGGAAGTATTTGGTAGCGTTTATCTTAAGCTGGTACGCACGAATCAGGTCGAGCATAGTCTTCAAGTCTCGGAGGTGATCATCTTTAGAGCGACTCTTGATAGCGATGTCATCAACGTAACACTCTACTGTCTTGCGTAGATATTCACGAAAGATAGTGCTCATAGCTCACTGGTATATAGGATATGTGTTCTTCAGACTGAAGGGCATGACTGTGTAGCAGTACACTCCTATCGGAGTTCGAAACAATGTATGCTTCTCGTCGTCAGGAAATATCTTGATTTGATTGTAGCCTGAGAATCTGTCCATGAAGGACATGCGCTCGAAGCCATAAATATTATCGATCATTATGTCTGTAATCGGAAGAGAAAACTCTTTCTTACGGTATGTTGTGTTCAGATCACGAAAGTCAATACAGATTCGAATCTTTTCGTTCTTTTTTACGACGGGCACGATGTTGGCTACCCAATCTGGATGTTGTTCCTCATGGATGAAGCCACTAACTATCAGTTTGTTGACTTCAGTTTCGATGGCATTCATGATGTCCAGCCGGGACCGTCGTTGTTGTTTGACCGGCTTAACATTTTGCTAGATATTGAGTTTGTGGACCACGATTTGGGGGTTCCATCCCGGCATGTCTTCGTAACTCCAGGCAAAGACATCGATGCACTCTCTGACGAGCTGTAGTAGGGATTCCCTATCCTCATCAGACAGACTTTTGCTGATGAAGATAGGTTTAGGGGAGGAAAAATGATGTTCTTATCCCAAACATTATGCCACGTTCATATTTGTATAGGAAGAAAAAATAATTCTTTTATTGATTCATTGCAACGAAGTATAATTTTCTCAGCTCCAAAATGGAAATGCATGAATGGCTTACATAGCTTTTGCATAAGAGAAAAGACCGATAGGCTGACATAAAATAATGTTCTTATCGCATATATTATGCTCATTTATTATATTTGTGGAAACTTGAAAGCAGGAACTAAAAATCTTTGAAATACTTTTAAATAGGAAGAAGCTTGAAAAGACTGCAATGAAAGCTTTATCTCCCTTGAGCGCCCACAGTATCTCGATCACCTGGTTTGCCCACAGAGACGTGGATCAAT